>QNUK01000430.1:315000-325000 GCA_013621035.1 Clarias magur | reverse complement strand
CAGAGGGGAGGGATGAGAGGTACATAGTGCTCCCACATTAATCACGGCTCTACAGCCAGTCAGGGGCGTCTGTGAGCTCGCGCAGCGGAGGGAGCGGATAGCGCCGTCCTCTGAGTGTGTGACTCCGCCCCCAACGGTGCGCGAGCGAGCAGTTCGAAAAGATGCGGTCGGCTGGCGTCACGTGGTTCGGAGGAAACACGTGATAGTCTTCGGCCCTCCCGGCTGAGTGGTAGTAGTAGCCTTAATGTGGAGCCCCCTAGTGACGGGGAGGAATTGGACACGACTAAATTAGGGAGAAAATCGGGGAAAAATCCAAAAAAAAGAAAAAATTTAAATGTAAATGTTTTACCCACCAATCCTGAAGACAGCGAGTGAAACGACCTTACTGTTGCGTATGCATCCAGTGCACATGTTTTAATTAATTAACTCAATTAATGGCTATAATATTAAGCGTATTGGCGTTTACTATCCACCGCCGACGTCTCTGCAGTCGTTGAAGAGTTTTCTGAGCGGGAAGCAGATTGCGGCCTCAGCACACAACCATGGCTTTGTCCTTTAAAATTCTATTTCATCTACTGTACCATTTTAGTGTGCGACTGTATTTTGCGAAAGGTTTTTCAGCTAATAAAAGTGGTTTAAAATATTTGTTTATAGTAAACCTGAAAGATTTTTGTATTTTTACAGAATATTTTACTGTAATCTAAGGCAGCGTTCAAACGTATGAATTTAATATACTTTCGATGTTGCTGATAATAAATTGATTTGAATGTCTTATTCAATAAGAAAATGACTTCTTTTTTTTTGTTTTTTATAGTTTCCAAAGCAACACGTGAGACATCATTAAAGTACAAAAGGGCTCGTCACTGTGGTGGGACCTTCAAGGACAAGATGTTTCAGCAAGTTTATAAAAACAAAAGCTACATTCTGGTTGTCCGTGGTAGACATGATGTCCTTGATGGTACAAACAGGATTGGTGCAATTCATTTGGTCTGTATTAGTGTACAATTCTGTCCCCTTGAAAGGTTCTGGCCCAGCGACAAGGGTTTGTTCAAAACTGTAGCTTTATTTCCGACAGGGTTTAGTGACGTAAAGACGGAAGACGAACAAGACTGAATGTGGGAATGATGACACAAAAGAGAAGTTAATCAGTACGAGTGAGTGAGTGAGTGAGTGAAAGGATGATGGAGAGCAGGAGAAAGGGAGTGACGGAGTGAGCGAGAGAGCGATGAATAACGAGGTGAGACAGGGGAGATATCGTCAAACGCAGTGTAATTACACATCGTTAGAGGAGTGACGGTCTTCATTCCCTCTGAGACGCTCAGAAGATCGATGGCTACCTGACTTTAATACTAACGAAGCTCGTCTCGTTAAACGTATTAATTACGGGGTTTATGGGGACCATTTATCAGGCGAGCAGGGAACGTCTGCTGCACAGAGAGAGAGAGAGAGAGCAGAGGTGTGTAACATTAATGGCATGTTTCGATAGTATTGCAGTGTTTAACCTCTGCACATGTTTTCTATAAAATAGGAGCTGGAATAAATTTGGTGTTTGTTTGTTTTTTTTCTTATATATAAAATTTCATAAATGTTCTTACTGTCCACATTACAGTTTGTGATGCAACATTAAAGAAATGAATCGATGTTTGGTGATAAGCACTGTATCACAATCACCAACATAATAACAGCCACAAACGTGATAAATTTCCCACAAACATAACAAACAGTCCTCCAAATGTAATAGCTATTTATTCCGCTATTTTGTGTGATTATTACATTAAAAGCTGGATATTTGTTGTTGGTTTGTGGTTTATTACTTTGCCTGGTGTTAGGGCATAATTACCGCAGAGTTTCACTCGTACTGTAACATCTCTTCATAAACTGCCACGAGAGAAATGTTGATCTAAATTACTTTTTTCTTGTTTTTTGTTTGTTTGTTTTTGGGTCTGCATCATGTAACTAGCGCAAACATTATTAGCATCAATTATTTTTTTTATTAATGTGTAGTTTTTTTAGTTCTATTATTCGCTTATTTTTACAGTGGAACCTTGGAATACGAGCATAATTCGTTCCGGAAGCGGGCTGGACTCGTAAACCAAATAGACCTTTCCCATAAGAAATAATGAAAACTCAAATTATTCGTTCTACAGCCCAAAACAATAAATACATAAAAATAATTGAAAAAATAAAACAAATTAACCAGCACTTAACATTTAAAACAAAGTAAAAATAAATCCAGACAGTTAAGTGTTTCCGTCTGTGCGCTTAGGCGCCGTGTATTTGTATGCGTGTGTGTGTGTGTGTGTGTGTGTGTGTGTGTGTGTGTGTGTGTGTGTGTGGAATTAGCCCCTCGCCTCGTCTTAAACAGTAAAACTCCTTCTCCCTCCCACACCTCGCTTTTTAAGTTTCACAACTAACATACACAATGCAAACACTGTTTTAACAGGAAAAAAAGAAATCTCTCTAATGATACTCGCGTGAGCGCAGACTAACGGAATCACTGCTGTAAAGTAAAACATAAAAAATAACAAATGAACCAGCACCTTACCTTTGAAAAGAATCGCGACAGAGCTGAGTTTTATTTGTAAATAAAGCGTGTGTGTGTAAATCGCCGGGGAGATCTGTGTGTGTGTGTGTGTGTGTGTCTGTGACGGATAGGGTGTCAAATTATGCGCAAACAGAAGAGAGAGGGAGATGTTGATTATAAGAGACGAGCACTAAGACGCAGCAGGGGACTCTTATTTTGACACGGGGGACGCAGCAGGGGAGACGATTACCCATAATTCCTGCAGCAAAGAGAGAGAGAAAAATCATTGGCTCAGTTGTGATCACTTGCCGCTCGGTGTCAAAATAAGAGTCACATGCGTGATACATGATACTCGGCGCTCGTAAACTGATACTTGCTCGGTTTCCCATTAAAAATGTATTAAAAATCTTTGCTCGGTTTGCGGAACACTCGTAAATCAGGTTACTCGCAATCCGAGGTTCCACTGTATTAAAGTTATTTTTATTTTATTTATTCTACAATTTCTATCATTCTATTATTTTTATTATTATTTCTAATGTATTATTTCTATTATTTCTATTATTCATAATAATCTTTTGCTATTATTATTGATAATTATTATTTCCTCAATTATTATTAGCGACATGGAGTAAGCTTAATCATTAGCATTAATCATTAGCCAGCTTAAGCTTAGTGTCTGTATTTCTCAGCTGATCAGACACAGTGTGTCCAGGAAGCGTCTCACTAACATCAGCAATTTCCCTTGAAGTTGATGCGCTGTGTCCGGTCCCAGTACAGAACTGTGCAAAAATCTCAGGCAGATGCAAATAACTGCACGGATCGCTTGAAAAGGCGTGTGTGTTCTGTGTGTGTGTGTGTGCGTGTCTCTGTGTGCGTGTGTGTGTGTGTGTGTGTGTGTCTGTGTGTGTGTGTGTCTCTGTGTGTGTGTGTGTGTGCAATTTAATAAGAAAGTGAGCTCAGTTTTTCTGAACATCCTGCAGAACCAGACTCGGTTCTTCTGAGCAGTTTGTCTCACCTGCTTCTTTTTCATGCAGCAAAACCCAGAAGCTCTTTTTTTTTTTTTTTTTCATCAGGAGAGTAATCTCTTACGTAATTATGCTGCATTCTTTTCTGGCCTACGGATATTTTCCTGTAAGATTAAAAAATTTTTGCTGGGATACTAACATTTGAAAATCAGAAAAAGTTTTTTTTTTTTGTGCTGACTTAATAATAAAGTTATAAAATAAGCGTGTACAGCAATGTTTTTGCAAAAGTCGTGTATATTGTACAACAACCCATATTACATTTCTTTTGCTTGTCTACTTTTATATGCAACAGCAACACAGAATTGACTTTTATTTGAAATCCTCGGCTCGTCTTTTGTATCCTGTTAGTTATGATCATTAACAACGGTACTGAATAGACAAGCTGCTGCAAACAACGTTAATGTTTTATTTAAGATATATATTAGATCACTTTTCTTACTCTGAACTGCAGTATTGATTCAGGCCACTTCACACAAATGTGGTAGTTAATGCTAAACAAAAAGTGAATGAGTGAGCGAGAGAGAGAGAGAGAGAGAGAGAGAGAGAAGGTTATAATGATTTTTTTGCTCAGTGATAATGGCTTATTGGAGACGGAGCTTAAAGATTTGAGCGGTGTGTCACGCCGACCTCGAGGGCTGATTCATTCTCCTGCGTCAGTGAATCTGCGACGCGTGAAAGCTCACATGAGTGTCGGACAACATGCACGCGTGTAACGTGGACATGTGCCCTCGAGAGCAGCGTCACAGATTACGATCAGGAAAAGCGGGAAAGAGGATCGAGCTTCGCTGTAACAGAGAGAATTCAAAGGAAGAAGAAAGACGTGGATGAGATAAGAAGCCCGAGGTGGCGTGAGTGAGCCGAGGTCGTGTGGCACCATGACGACGATCACGTTTAACAGCGTGGATTAATTCTCCTAATGACACCGTTACACACGCGTAGGCCTGGAGGATATCCCAGGAAACTTGGGGCACGAGGCCGGGAACAGCCTGGGTAGGGTGCCAGTCCATCACAGGGCACACACACACACACACACACACACTACAGGCAATTCAGAATGACCCAATGTTACATGGAAACACGAATACCCAGAGGAGACCCACCAAGAAGTATCAAACTGTGTACACACACACACACACACAGAGCCCTGACCCTGGCGGGCGGCGCGAGGCCGAGTGCTGACACTTACACCACCGTGCCGCCGTGACACAAACTGTTTGCTTGTAAATCAGATCCGATTCCGTCCTTGTTAACCGATTCCGCTCGGCGCCGCCTGGCCGTTTGTATTTTATGGTCACTGCGTCCGGATCTCATCGCCTCTTTCTGTTGATTAGTAGCATCTGTTCATTGATTTTCAATTTCCATATTTGGTCACGGCTTCCTGTTTTTGTTACCTCTCTCTCTCTCTCTCTCTCTCTCTCTTGATGACGCGTCTGTCTGAACACTGTAAAATCACACTATTTATTTATTTTTGCTTTGTTTCTGTCTGGTTTCTGCGATGTAAAGCTGTAACATGAGCTTGTTTTTAATCCCTAAACACGTTTCCCAGAATAATTTTTATTTTCTAATTACAGATTACAATGTAACAATTTGGTCTTTTTGTGTGTGTGTGTGTGTGTGTGTGTGTGTGTGTAAAGCCCTCTGCTGAAATACAGCATTGATCCAGTGCAGCAGGGCGCATAAAGGATTTATCACCTCGTATTAACAGACCATTTCACAGCACAGCGTCTGGCATTAAAAGAAAAGACACGAGGGGGAAAAAAACGGATCTTTGTAAATGACTTTATTTGATAATTTATTCATGAATCAGTGTTTTTTTAAATGACCTACTTTTATACATATCAAGACAAAAGGAATAAGATCTTGGTCTCGAATCCCGAGCGACTCCGATGTACACACTGAACAAACCTCGTACTTTTTGGACACAAACACATCCGCAGTAACTTGTTCACTCTTTTCTCGTACGTCAAGGACACTGATGTTCATGCTTTTATTTTACGATTTATCCTGCCGGATTCACAACCCAAGAAACTAATCAAGCTTCATTTAACCCTTCTGAGCTTTAGGCTGCAATTTTACCTCCTGATTTTGTTCAGCAAAAAAATATTTTTGCTGATTTTCGAGCAATCCTGATTCATTCATTTCCCGTCGCGCTCGTCCTGTACGGGCTCGCAGGGAGCCTGGAGCCGACGCCGCGGGAATGACAATCAGCCTGGAGGAAACCAGAGAACCTTGAGGAAACCCATCAAACACGGGGAGACGCGAGACAGGACGCAAACCCTCGACCCTGGAGGCGCAAATATACTTTTGAAGCAAATATCAGCGCTCGCATGACTGTTATGATGTTGTGTGCTTTTTAATTGATTTTAATTCCTGAAGATGCTTCTAGAAACTACATGTGATTGCAGAAAGTCAGGTTGGTTAATGTCAGTACTGAACTAATATTAACTTCAATATTTGAATTATACAATAAATTAATAATTCTTTAATAAATTTAAGATATTCTTTCTGTCACAGGAAAAAAAATCATACATTGTAAAATAATTAGTAAAATAAAATAAAAACAGTTGTGTTACTGTAAAAACTCTTTTAAAAAAAACCCTTTAACATCCTCCCTTCAATTTTTTAATTAAAAACATTGTAAACATTTTTTTATGTCCTTGGGGTAATAATGTGTATGTATTACTTTTAGTTAGTTAGTTAGTTAGTTACTTAGTTAGTTAGTTAGTTAGTTAGTTTTTTTTACCAGACTACAGTATAGGCATATTCCGAATGGTAGAGATGGCACTTCATGCTAAAAGTGTGTATACTATATATATATATATATATATATATATATATATATATATATATATATATATATATATATATATAGAAAAAGACACATATTGTAAGTGAATAACTACATTATATGTTACAAATCAATAAAAAAGGCATAATAGAGATGAAGAAACTGAACCTCAACCAAATGGTAGAGATGGCACTTCATGCTAAAAGTGTGTATCTATATATATATATATATATATATATATATATATATATATATATATATATAGAATACACATATTGTAAGTGAATAACTACATTATATGTTACAAATCAATAAAAAAGGCATACTAGAGATGAAGAAACTGAACCTCAACCGAATGGTAGATATGGCTCAGGTTAAGTTCAACACATTTTTTTCAAAAACAATATCTAAAAATATAAGAATATGATCAAGCTAAAAGTTGGCCAGAACTTTAAAGGGTTAATGTGAGTACTGCTATGATGCTACGATGCTATGATGCTTATTTAAACTCCACCCACAGGAGGAGGGCAAAGTCCCGGCTAAAACTATTCTGTATCAGTGATAAATCAAACATGCCAGTGGACAGAGGGAAAAAAAAAATCTCCTTAACGCTCACTGCGATGAACATTTGTGCACATTTTCTGCACAGGTTGACGGCAGATTAAGTTTATGGACGACTTAAACACACAGCGCTATAATCTGACATGCAAAACACACACCATCAGACAGACAGTTAGAGAATTCAGAAGAGAGTTTATTGGGTTTATTGAGTAATAATCTTAAAAGAGTGCTGAAACTGCACAGCCTATAAAAGCAGCTTTAATCGCTGTCACTGTCCATGGCTCTGGAGCTGCAGTTATAAACACTGAGTTGTTAAATCCGGGATGAGGAACATATTGCCGTGAACTTGTGTGGCCTGCTGGACGGATTTTTATTAAAGCTGTGGATTTGGGGTAAAGCTAAAGGACATTGAGAAATGACTACGAGCAGCTCATAACTCTGAACGCTCGTCCTTCTGACTCGGACATGTCCAGCACCAGGCGTCTCTGCTCCTCCTGTTCGAGCACTGAGCAGCATTTTTGTCTTTTGTTTTGTTTGTTTTTGTTTTTTTTTTGGTCCAAGATGTAAAATTGTAGAGCAACACAGTGTTATTAAAACTGAAGCAGACATCCGACTCCAGAGCCCTTGTGTGGAAAAGCTGCTGATGGTGATGAGGAGACCAAGAAGAAACGCTGAGAGGAACTGAGAGTGTGATTGATATCACCAGTGGGGGTTCAGAGAGACGTGACAGGAACTGATGGAGGACTCAGAAACCTTCAACATACGAACAGAGCGAGAGATTACACCATGGGTTCTGATCCGTTAAGGGTCCCGTGCATGTTTAATATGTTTACTGTAGGACAGCGTGGAACGATGAGACACTGAACGCTGCGTTGTGGTTAGTGTGATTAATTCTTTTAATCTTTTCATACACACTCCTACACGCAAAGTGACAAAAACCTACAATGCGGTTTGGTGTGTCAGAGAAATATTCATAATCTCTCTCCCTCGCGCATGCACACACACACACACACACACACACACACTTTATGCTTTCATCTCTTTACCCCTGACGCTCATCCCAAATAAATTTAAATATCATAACTACAGGCATGCCCATAAGTATTGGGACAGCGGTGCAGTTTCTATATTTGTGCCTCGTTGCGCCACCACGGTGGATTTGAAATGAAGCAATCAGGATGTGTTTGAAGTGGACGCTTTCAGATTTCATTCAGATTTTTGCTGCTTTACCTGTTTATGAGTTACATATTTTTGTAATAAACCAATTTTATTCATTTTCTCTATTTTCTAACACTCTAAAACTACTAGACCACCTGTACAGTATGTTAAGGATCCTTGAATTCCTGAGTGTTGAATTTGTTCGTATCAGTATTCTGTAACTCTCAATATGCCGGTGAAAGCGGTGCTGATGCAGGTGAGGCTGGTCAGCATTAGGCTGAAATAAACAAAAAACAAATAAAATAACGTTCTCAGAAAGAAGGAAATCACTAGCGAGCTCGGCAACACCAAATGACAACTGACACGGAAGACAACTAAAGTGGATGGTTATTGAATTCTTTCTTTCACGGCACCTATCCAAGTCAGGAGCAGTGTGGAAGAGTCTCCTCGTCAAAGTCTACAGTCAAGAGAGCTCTTCTTTCTTCTTCTTCTTTCTTCTGCTCCCGTTAGGATTCGCCACAGTGGACTGTTTGTCTCCATCTAACTCTGTCGACCACACCTACACTGTACGAGAATAATGTGGAGTGAAGAAGCGCTCGTGATCCGACACGTACCACATTCGGTGTGTCACAGTGACACTGCCAGCAGGACCTGGTGTTTATGATGACGTGACCGCTGATGAAAGGAACAGAATGAATTCTAAAGTGTACAGAGAGATTCAGTCAAACGCTGAAGAGAACGATGTAACTGATAGAGCTTCACAGTACAGATGGACCCGAAACAGTGCAAAAGCAGCCCAAGGCAAAGAACTGCAATGTTCTAACGGGGCCGAGTCGCTCACCTGACCTCAACCCGACTCAGCGTTTTACTCACTGAAGTCAAAACCGAAGGCAAATAAACACACAAACACAAAGTAAATACTTTTAGGTCTGTGAAAATGCAGGAACACATGATATAAAATGAAACGTTGGCACGTCCATCAGACCATGACTGCATCATTCGAAATCATTCTGGTGCTGTGGAGAAGCGCATGGAGAAGACCAGAGGAGAGGGTGTAGGAGAGTATGGAGGAGAGTAAGGAGGAGCACATGGAGGAGACCATGGAAGAGAGCATGGAGGAAAGTATGGAGGAGAGTATGGAGGAGAGCATGGAGAAGACCAGAGGAGACCATGGAGGAGAGTATGGAGGAGACCATGGAAGAGAGCATGGAGGAACGCATGGAGAAACGGATGGAGAAGACCAGAGGAGACCATAGAGGAGAGTATGGAGGAGACCAGAGGAGACCATGGAGGAGCGCATGGAGGAGAGCATGGAGAGGGTGTAGGAGAGCATGGAGGAGACCATGGAAGAGAGCATGGAGGAGCACATGGAGGAGACCATGGAGGAGCGCATGGAGGAACGCATGGAGGAGAGCATGGAGGAACGCATGGAGGAGAGCATGGAGGAACGCATGGAGGAGAGCATGGAGAAGACCAGAGGAGACCATGGAGGAGACTATGGAGAAGCACATGGAGGAGCGCATGGAGGAGCGCATGGAGGAGACCAAGGAGGAGAGCATGGAGAAGCACGTATTGTGTGTATACGGTGCACATATTTATGGATCAGACAGTCAACGAGTTGAAACTTGAATTAGGTTAGTGATGTGTCGACACGAGTCTGTGTTAATTCTTCATGTCAGCTTCAACGTGTCATTAACTGTCTGTCATAATCTGTCTGTCTGTTGATGCGTTAATTGTTCATGTCATGATGATTGCTGAGGAGAGAGCGGGTTATTTGATGAGGAATAAAACATTTTAGATAGAAAAGTGAAAGACGGAGTGATGGAATGGAATGGTGTGATGAAGCGACGTCGCTGTAATCACTCTGAAGATGAATATTTTCACTGTGACAGAATAAACAGAACAATAAGTGTTTATTCCTCCACAGCAATTTGAGAACAATTA
>QNUK01000430.1:305000-310000 GCA_013621035.1 Clarias magur | reverse complement strand
AGTGATGAGGGAGTGTGATACAGTGATGGAGGAGTGTGATACAGTGATGGAGGAGTGTGATAAAGAGATGGAGTGGTTGTGATACAGTAATGGAGGAGTGTGATACGGTGATGGAGGAGTGTGACACAGTGATGAGGGAGTGTGATACAGTGATGGAGGAGTGTGATATAGAGATGGAGTGGGTGTGATACAGTGATGGAGGAGTGTGATACAGTGATGGAGAAGTGTGATACAGTGATGGAGGAGTGTGATACAGTGATGGAGGAGTGAGTGTGATACAGTGATGGAGGAGTGAGTGTGATACAGTGATGGAGGAGTGAGTGTGATACAGTGATGGAGGAGTGTGATACAGTGATGGAGGAGTGTGATACAGTGATGAGGGAGTGTGATACAGTGATGGAGGAGTGTGATATAGAGATGGAGTGGGTGTGATACAGTGATGGAGGAGTGTGATACAGTGATGGAGAAGTGTGATACAGTGATGGAGGAGTGTGATAAAGAGATGGAGTGGGTGTGATACAGTGATGGAGGAGTGTGATACAGTGATGGAGAAGTGTGATACAGTGATGGAGTGACTGTGATACAGTGATGGAGGAGTGTGAAACAGTGATGGAGGAGTGAGTGTGATACAGTGATGGAGGAGTGTGATACAGTGATGAGGGAGTGTGATACAGTGATGGAGGAGTGTGATAAAGAGATGGAGTGGGTGTGATACAGTGATGGAGGAGTGTGATACAGTGATGGAGAAGTGTGATACAGTGATGGAGGAGTGTGATACAGTGATGGAGGAGTGTGATACAGTGATGGAGGAGTGAGTGTGATACAGTGATGGAGGAGTGTGATACAGTGATGAGGGAGTGTGATACAGTGATGGAGGAGTGTGATAAAGAGATGGAGTGGGTGTGATACAGTGATGGAGGAGTGTGATACAGTGATGGAGGAGTGTGATACAGTGATGGAGGAGTGTGATACAGTGATGGAGGAGTGTGATACAGTGATGGAGGAGTGAGTGTGATACAGTGATGGAGGAGTGAGTGTGATACAGTGATGGAGGAGTGAGTGTGATACAGTGATGGAGGAGTGAGTGTGATACAGTGATGGAGGAGTGTGATTAGTTTTCTATTTAGCAGAACACCAACGTGTTTAGACGAAGGAATATAATAAACATTACGAGTTGCATAACATGAAAAACATAATTGAGTATTTTCTATAAGGCGGATACTGGAGCAGACCCCCCCCCCCACACCCCGCCTCTTTTATCTCTCGCTCTCTTTTTTCTCTCTTTCTCTCACTTGCTCTGTTACGCATTCTTTCATTTTCTCATCTCACTCTTTTTATTACTGAAGTCATTCTGTTTGCGCGCTTAGCAGCAGTGTGTACCTCATAATTCCTCTCCACATCCTTCCCCCTACTAGTGTTACCTTTTTAAATGGAGGAATAAGTGTGTGTGTGTGTGTGTGTGTGTGTGTGTGTGTGTGTGTGTGTGTGTGTGTGTGTGTGTTGAATTCTCAGATCTAAATATACATGCTGTCTCAGGCTCCATTATTAATATATTATGGGGTCTAAAACTCCCCGGTGCCTCACAAACAGAGAGAGAGAGAGAGAGAGAGAGAGATACAAAAAATGCAGACATAGAGAGAACTTGATCAAGAGAAGGTTAAACAGGTAGATGAATGTATGGATAAATATGCAAATGGACGAGTGAATAACTGGATGAATGGATGGATGAACTTTTGGGTGGATGGAAGGAAGGAAGAACTGCATGGATGGACTCATTAATGGGATGGTAGATGGATTTAGAAATAAAGGATGGATGGATAAATTAGTGAATGAATGATGGATGAGTGTATTTAGGTAGGATGGATGGATGGATGGATGGATGGTTTAATGGATGACTGGTTGATGACTGGTATATAGGTAGTTGGGTAAATTAATCAATTTAGGGACGATGGATGGATGGATGAATGGATGCATAAATCAATGCATAAAGTGTGGATTGATGTCATGTGAACAGATGCATGAATAAGGGATGATGGATGAATGGCTGGAAAGATGGAGGGAGGGACGGATGGATAGATTTATTACTGGGATGGTAGATGGATTTAGAAATAATGGATGGATGGATAAATTAGTAAATAAATGATAAATGAATGCATGAATGGAGGATAAATGGATGGATGGATGGATGGATGGATGGATGGATCAGTCAGTGAATGGAGGGGGGGTGGAGGAGTAAATGAATGTATTGCTGGATGTAAAACTGACTGATGGGTTTGAGGAGGAGGCGGATTGATTTAGTCCTGATGTCTGGACTGAGGGATGGTGGACTAGACGACCACAAATACTGCAGGAGAAAAAGAACCACAATTAACTTAATATGAAATAACGTGTGTGTGTGTGTGTGTGTGTGTGTGTGTGTGTGTGTGTGTGTGTGTGAAACAAACAGGTGAATAAAGATACTGATTTTCAAATAGCCGAGGTTCCGTGAAATGAAAAATACACACAGATGGACCAACAGTCTGTGTGTGTGTGTGTGTGTGTGTGTGTGTGTGTGTGTGTGTGTGTGTAATTAATTAGTGTTCTAAACACACCTGAAGCCCTGAACACTGTGCTGTGAGGAAATCTTGTCTAGAATAACTCACTAATCAAATTAAAGTGCGCTAAGAGTAATCAGTAATATTGCTCTTTTTTTATTAAAACCACAGACCATTTTGTCCATTTTGTCACAGTGCATTGTGGGAATTGTCTCTCTCTCTCTCTCTCTCTCTCTCTCTCTCTCATGCAGCTGCGCTCCAGCGTGGACCGAGGTGACGGTCATGTGCTGTATGTCCTGAGCGGGGAGGGGGCGGGGTCAGTGTTTGTGATTGATGGTCGAACAGGGAACATTCATGTGACGAAGCCTCTGGACCGAGAGCAGAAGGATCAGTACAAGCTTGTCGCCACGGCAACAGACCGACGGACGGGTCGTGTGCTCGAGGCCTCGTCCCAATTTACCATCAGAGTACAGGACATCAATGACAACCCACCTGTGTTCAAGCACACACACTACATCGCCAGCGTCCCCGAGAGAGCCAGTGCTGGTACACACACACACACACACACACACACACACACACAGAATGCACACACTGCCAGAATCTTAGCTAAGTTACAGGTGTTCACTGTCTCACTGAGTTTAATCTCCTTCTCCCTATACACCTTCTCCCTCTGCTATTTCTGTCTCTTTTATTTTCTTTTTATTTCTTTTGCTCTCTCGTGTTCAGGGACGTCTGTGATCCAGGTGACAGCGACAGACGCAGACGATCAGTCGTATGGGAACAGCGCGAGGCTTGTTTACTCCGTCATCCAGGGCCAGCAGTATTTCACTGTGGACCCGCAGACAGGTTACACCTGTTCTTTACTGTCACTCTGTCAGACGGACAGACAGGTAGACAGACAGATTCTGAGACAGACCGAGAGACAGATCCTGAGACAGGTCCTGAGACAGACAGGGAGACAGATCCTGAGACAGGTCCTGAGACAGACAGGCAGGCAGACAGACCAACTGATCCTGAGACAGACAGATAGACAGATGGACAGACTGATCCTGAGACAGACAGACAGACAGACAGGCAGGCAGACAGACAGATTTCGAGACAGACAGATAGACAGATGGACAGACTGATCCTGAGACAGACAGACAGACAGACAGACAGACAGACCAACTGATCCTGAGACAGACAAGAAGACTGACTGATATCTGTTTTCATGAAATAGATCAATTAAAACATTAAAGTTACAGTACAATACAGAAACACTTTAAAGCTGCAGTGCATCAGTGTTACATTGTTACTTTAATGCCACAACGCCAGATTCAAAGATGCTTTATATATATTGCAACATTGTAACATTTTAAACCTGCAGTGTAACAATGTAACAATAAAACACTAAAGTGCAGTGCAACACTGTACTTCTGTAACACTAAACATCTGCAGTGCAACACTGTAACAGAGTAAAGCTACATGTATGTTTTTTAGAATTGTAAAGTTACAGTGCATCATTGTAATCTTTTAAAGCTGCAGCAGCAACACGGTAACTCTGTAAAGCTCAGACGGACACTAAGGCTATAAAGCTGCAGCATATCATTGTCTCTCTGTCTCTCTCTCTCTGTCTCTCTGCAAACCTCAGATCTTTATGTCCTTGCTGCATCTCGTTTCATATCCATGTGCATCAATATAGAATCTATAAAAGAAGCAGTTTAGAGCTGCGGCTTCACGCCTCATCCGTTACTGTACCGCCCCGAGATGTTACCACTTCTGAGGTTCTGCAAGGGGATGAATGTGATGCATCGGCTTGTTGGGACCAGAGGCAGGCTAGAACTCACTGAACACCAATCTACTGCCTGCAGCTCTCTCTGATATTAATATACACCTGAATGATAGTGTGATGCGCACTGAGATGACGGGGGGAGAGCAAGATCGTGTGTGTGTGTGTGTGTGTGTGTGTGTGTGTGTGTGTGTGTGTGTGTGTGTGTGTGTGTGTGTGCTTGGAGTTGGTTTGGAGTAAGGACACATCCAGAAATCGGTGTCAGAATTACAGGTCAATACAAATAATAAACAAACAAACAAACAAACAAAAAAGTCTTCAGTTCAGTGTGAATCGGGCCTCAGAGTGGAACAGCGAATCAGTGACAGGGCGTGGCTGAAAGCTATTTAAATACTGTTGCTCACAGTGAGAGGGGGCACATACTTTGGGTCATGTAGTGTATATGAGAGAAACCCAGGGAATGTGTTAAGTAGTTGCAGTTGTATGACATAAAGTGTGTATGTGTGTGTGTGTGTGTGTGTGTGTGTGTGTGTGTGTAGGTGTCGTGCGGACGGCGGGGTCTGACATGGACCGCGAGCACCAGTCTGAGTACATGGTGATCTTAGAGGCGAGAGACATGGCGGGACATCAGGGGGGACTGACGGGGACGACCACCATCACCGTGCACCTCAGTGACGTCAACGACAGCCCGCCGC
>QNUK01000430.1:242500-302500 GCA_013621035.1 Clarias magur | reverse complement strand
ACATGCTAGTTCTGGCTAGCGGGTGATGCTAGGCGCGGGTGTAACAGCGTCGTTTTATCTCTACGAAGTGTCGTCTTTTAAAACTACCACCATATTTGATGTAAATATCGATGTCACTGACGATATTTTCTCGTCTCCATGGTTACTGCGTCTTCACGCGTCCACAGGCATTGGACTTTGAGACACGCAGCTCGTACGCACTCTCGGTGGAGGTCCAGAACCCGCGCGTGGACATGCGCTTCCTCCGCGGTGGAGTGTTTAAGGACGAGGCGGTGGTGAGGATCGCCGTCCTGAACGCCGACGAGCCGCCGCACTTCACTCGCAGCTATTACACGCTGAACGTCACGGAGAACTGCAGAGCGCCGTGCAGCGTGGGACGAGTTCTCGCCGTGGACCCCGATACAGGACACAGCACCAATATAGAGTACGCACACACACACACACACACACACTCTCTCACACACACACACACACACAAACTCACTCTCACTCTCTCACACACACACACTCTCACACACACACACACACACAGTATCACACACTCTCACACACTCACTACACACACACACACTCACACTCACACACTCACTCACACACACACTCACACACACATTCATGCACACTCTCACTCTCTCACACACACACACACACACACTCACACACACTCACTACACACACACACACTCACACACACAGTATCACACACTCACACACACATACACTCACTCACTCACACACACACACTCACGCACACTCACTCACTCACACACACACTCACTCTCACACACACACACACACACACACACACACACACACACACACACACACACACACACACACACACACACACACACACACACACACACACACACACTTTAAATGACTTTCGTATCTCCTCTCTCAGCCATGCTTTTATTCACTATCGTGTTTTTTGTTCTCCCTCAGGTACTCCATCGCTCCTGCGTCCGACCCCGGGGCGGTGTTTCGTATTTCTCCTGTTAGTGGCCTCATTACCGCGGTGAAGCCTCTGGATCGAGAGCGTGAGCAGTGGCACAACCTCACCGTCACTGCCGCTCAGAGAGGTATCACACACTTACGTGTGAATTATAGGCATCAGCCATCAGACTCTTAAAGGTCCAGAGCGTTAATACTAACAGCAGAGTATCAGACCATCAGACTCCATTTAAATCCAATTCAATTTTATTTGTATAGCAATTTTAACAATTGTCTTTCCTTAAGTTTGAATGGATTGTGGCGACACGGTGGTGTAGCGGTTAGCGTTGTCGCCTTGCACCTCCAGGGTCCGGGTTCGATTCCCACACCACCAGACTCTTAAAGGGCCGGAACTTTATTACTGACATATAAAGGTCCAGTATGTAATTAACCTCGGCACAGTATCTCACCGTCTCACTCTTAACAGGCCAGAGCGGTATTTCTGAGATGCCGCGCTGGATATTCTGATAAAAAAAAATAAATAACGCACTATATATATATATATATATATATATATATATATATATATATATATATATATAATTAAATAAATAAATATCCTTTTCAGACATGAGACGTGTGTAACTCTGCATCATCATTCCAGCCGCGATGCCATCTCTCTGATTTTGTCCCCTCTTTTATCTCATTTCTAGACAGCCCCAATCAGGTTACCAGGGTAGTGGTTGCCATAGAAACACTGGATGTGAATGACAACCCCCCTGAGCTGGACGGACGGTACGAGACGGCAGTGTGTGACACCAGCACCGCCGGACAGGTCTGCCCTTTACTTCCACCTGAAATGAGTAACACCGGCACGGAATAAAAATGAGAACACACACTACAGCCTCAGCATAAGAGCTGTGATATAAAAAATAAATAAATAACTATTAAAAATAATGGCACCCCATATACTGGTTGATTACATGATTATATGCTGAGTGTTTTTATTTTTGATCTTTTTTACTTCTCTCTAAGTGTTCTTTTCACCTTTAGTGTGGTGATTGTTCCTTTTTTTCAGCTTCTGTTCTTCCATCCATCCATTAAATAGTCAGTCCTGGGAACCTGAAGGAACTAAACTACTGTTTATTAATTGAAAATGTTAAAAAAAAAATTTCATTGGATTTGGCATTCCGTCGTTAAGAGCGGTCGGACATCAGTTAGTCGGACGCGTTCATTATTTTTCTCTCATGAGGACATTTTCAAACAGAGCAATTTTTGTTCGACCGCCAAGTGAAAAATATCACGCAATTAGTTTTAAACCATTAAAATGGAAAAAACTGAACAAGGGTTACCGATTTACACGTTTCCACTTTAGTGCATCTGCACGGTTCAAACACGCCCCACACACGCCCACACGGCCCACACAAGCCCCACACACTTCCCACACACGCCCCACACACTTCCCACACACTTCCCACACACTTCCCACACACGGCCCACACACGGCCCACACAAGCCCCACACACGGCCCACACACGGCCCACACACGGCCCGCACACGCCCCGCACACGGCCCGCACACGCCCCACACACTTCCCACACACGGCCCACACACGGCCCACACACGGCCCACACACGCCCCGCACACGGCCCGCACACGCCCCACACACTTCCCACACACGGCCCACACACTTCCCACACACGCCCACACGGCCCACACAAGCCCCACACACTTCCCGCACACGCCCCACACACTTCCCACACACTTCCCACACACTTCCCACACACGGCCCACACACGGCCCACACAAGCCCCACACACGGCCCACACATGGCCCACACACGGCCCACACACGCCCCACACACGGCCCACACACGCCCCACACACTTCCCACACACGGCCCACACACGCCCCACACACTTCCCACACACGGCCCACACACGCCCCACACACTTCCCACACACGGCCCACACGGCCCACACGCCCCACACACGCCCCACGCGGCCCACACACGCCCCACACAGCCCACACACGCCCCACACGCCCCACACACTCCACACACTTCCCACACACGCCCCACACACGCCCCACACACTTCCCACACACAGCCCACACGCCCCACACACGCCCCACACGGCCCACACACGCCCCACACGGCCCACTCACGCCCCACACACTTCCCACACACACCCCACACACGGCCCACACGGCCCACACACGCCCCACACGCCCCACACACACCCCACACACGGCCCACACGGCCCACACACGCCCCACACGCCCCACACACGGCCCACACGCCCCACACACGCCCCACACACGCCCGGTCTCATCCTCGCGTCACGGCATTCTCTTACATCACAGGTCAAATCCCACTCCCACTATAGCGGTGCTGAAACTTTATAAAGATTCTCCTGTTTCAATCAGAAGTACATGTGTGTGTGTGTGTGTGTGTGTGTGTGTGTGTGTGTGTGTGTGTGTGTGTGTGTGCGTGCCAGGTGGTGCAGGTGATTCGAGCCACAGACAGAGATGAGATCAGCTCCAGCTCCCCCGTACACTTCAGCGTGTCTCCACACAGCAGCCTGTCTCTGAACTTCTCCACCCAGCCGAGAGGAAGTGAGCCCCGCCTCCTCCTCCACTCCTCTCCTCCTCTCCTCTCCTCCACTCCTCTCCTCCTCCACTCCTCTTCTTTGTACATGAATCTCGTGAGATCTGACACCCACCTCAGCCCCCCCCCCCCCGCCTGTGACCTCTTTAATCCTGTCCCTGTAATTCTCTCATGTTTCATATATTCTAGCCATTAACTCCGCCCCTTTTCCTAGATCACACGGCCAATCTGCTGCTCCTGTCCTCTCTGAAGCCCCTCCCTCGGCCCGGCTTTTCTGCTGTGCACACTGTAAAAGTACCCATAATCCTCCGGGACAGAGCGTCGGAGCTGAGCAGCACGGGGACGGTGACGGTGACGCTGTGCCCCTGTCAGAACGGAGGGATGTGGGTGGAGGAGAGAAGGAGAGGGGGGGCTGGAGAGACGAGTGCTGACGGAGACATGCTGATGGACTGGGACAGACAGATGGTGTGTTCGTCTCCGCCCGCGTCCTCCATGCTGCTGGGCTTCAGCTCGGCCGCCATGTTGGCCATCCTGGCCTGTTCCTCCCTCCTCATGGGTAACAAAAAGTTTACTGAAGTTTACTGGGTTCTTTCTTTCTGTTTACTTTTGTCCTTGTTATTTGTTTTTCTTTTCTTGGTTGTTTTCTGTTTGTATTTTTTTTCACATCTTTTCTTTAAAATCATTTTTAACGTTTGCCTGCTGATGGACTCAACTGTCTCATCCATCCATCCATGCAGCTATCATATATATATATATATATATATATATATATGTACAGTACAGAGCAAAAGTTTGGACACACCTTCTCATTCAAAGAGGTTGAATTTGTATTATGGCAAGAAAAAAGCAGCTAAGTAAAGAAAAACGCGCGGCCATCATTACTTTAAGAAATGAAGGTCAGTCAGTCGGAAAAACTGGGAAAACTTTGAAAGTGTCCCCAAGTGCAGTCACAAAAAGCATCAAGCGCTACAAAGAAACTGGCTGACATGCGGACCGGCCCAGGAAAGGAAGACCGAGAGTCGCCTCTGCTGCGGAGGAGAAGTTCATCCGAGTCACCAGCCTCAGAAATCGCAGGTTAACAGCAGCTCAGATCAGAGAGCAGGTCGATGCCACACAGAGTTCTAGCAGCAGACACGTCTCTAGAACAACTGTTAAGAGGAGACTGTGTGAATCAGGCCTTCATGCTAGAAGATCTGCTAGGAAACCACTGCTAAGGACAGGCAACAAGCAGAAGAGACGCGTTTGGGCTGAAGAACACGAGAAAGAACACAAGAAAGAACACAATAAAGTAAACTCGCTGAATGAGAAGGGGTGTCCAAACTTTTGCTCTGTACTGTGTATATACAGTATGTATTCACCGTTCCATGCTTCATTTATCCAATCATTTTCTATTCTAGTATCCATCCGTCCATCCATCAATTTCTCCTCCACCATCTGCCTTTTTATTCATCTATTCATTTCTCTATCCATCTGCTGATCCATTTATTTTTCCATCCATCTACCCATCCATGCCCTTCTCCATTATCTGTCCAGTTGGTCTTCAAATCTAGCAAAAATCTATTCATTCAACATTTTTGTTTCTCCATCCATCCATCCATCTATCCATCCATCCCCGTATCTGTACATTTATCCTACTATTTTTCTAATCATCCATCTACAGTACTGTCCTTTATTTTACAAATCAGTCAAATATTCAATCTTCTATCCATCCAGAGGCTCCTAAAACTCTTCTCTCTCTCCTTCTCTCTCTCCCTCAGTCGTGGTGGTGTTGTCTCTGTCCGTGCGGAGGAAGAAGAGTGACTCTCTCTCTCCAGTGGAGAACGATGAGATCAGAGAGAACATAATCACGTACGATGATGAAGGTGGAGGAGAGGAAGACACAGCTGCGTTCGACATCACTGCGCTGAAGAGCGTCCCACACGCCATACACACGTGAGTCAGAGAGTGTGTTCGTGTGCGTGTGTGTGTGTGCGCATGTGTGTGTATCTGTGTGATGATGAATTCTTTATTATGATCATTATTGCTTACTCTAGGCGCGGCGTTGGTTCCGTCCCGCTGTACGGGCCGATGTGCTACAGCATACACGCGGCGAGCGGAAGTCCGTTCGGCCGCTGTGAGTCTCGGCCGGACCGGGACAAACCCACACACGCACTCCCCAGTGCGTACACACTGGGGTTAGGACCGGGTTCCGCGCTCACAGAACCGGCTGAGGAGTGTATGAGATCGGATCAGAACAGAAATGGCGATGATGTCATGCTGACAAAGAGCCTGGGAGGAAGTGATGTCATCACTCAAGATCAGGTGATAAAACATCATGCATTAGTTCTTCTCTCACTTCAGGTTTACTTTTTGTCCCTTCGCTCTGAGTTATCACTCTCTCTCTCTCTCACTCTGCTGTTTTTTTCTGAATTATCTCACTCTTTACCCTTTCTCTCACCTCTGTGTCTTTCTCCCCCTCCCACCTCCCTCTCTCTCTCTCTCTCTCTCTCTCTCTCTCTCTCTCTCTCTCTGTGTGTTTTTAGGCTCCATTAGTCCTAAACGGCTCTACAGATCATCCGGTCGCATCATGCACAGCTCACCTCCACTCCTCCTTCTCTTCATCTGTCGCTGCAGATGACATCACGCCTCCGCACAGCGCGGGAATCGGCACCGCTCCGTTCAGGACCATGGAGGGAACGTTACTGCGGGCTGGCGCGGGGCTTCATCTGACCGGACCTCCTTTACTGTACCTGAACCCAGGACAGGACTGCGGTCAGCGCCTGGTCAGGCTACACGTCGGAGGGCGGAGCTTCTTTAGACCTGATTTAGGGGGCGTGGCTGTCCCGCTGACTCTCAGCATAGGTGAATTACTGCAGCACCGACTCGCCCGAGTGACCTTTGACCCCATGCAGCCTCCTTACGATTCGCTGCAGATATTTGAGCACGAGGGGGCGGAGTCCGAGACCGCCTCCCTCAGCTCTTTGGAGAGCGAAGGGGACGGAGGGATAGAGGGGGAGGGGACAATCGACTGGGGGCCCAAGTTTACCAAGCTGCTGGAGATCTTTAGAGAGAGGAAAGAGGAGGAGGAGGAGGACGGAGGGAGGAAAGGAGAGGACGAAACGGAGGAGGGACGGAAGGACGGCGAGCAGCAGAAGAGCGCGGCGGACCAAGTGGACGGAACCCGAGAAGACGCGAAAGAGCGAGAGAGCGGCGCGGATAGAAGAGAGAATAAAGAATGATGTCTCTTCAAAGAGAGATGAGAGAACGAAAGATGAAAGGAGAAAGAGAGATATTTAACAAGATGCTGGAGATCATTAGAGGCACTCGGAGGACAGGTGCGGAGACGGAGGGAGGAATGAAGAGGAGGAGCTTAAACAGGACGAAGAACGAAGCGCGAGAAGAGAAAAATACAGCGAGAGAGAGAGAGAGAGAGAGAGAGAGCGCGCAAGGGCTAATAGCGAGCAGAGCCATCGTGCAACACGGAGATTTAACAAAGGTGAAGGCGGAGTCCCAGCTGTCAATCAAGTGTGCTCAAAAGAATAACAGGCCACGCCCACACCTAAAGACTGAACTCAGCTGCTGTTTTGAGCGTATTGAGGTTTTCCTGTCTGTTATATACCACTGAAGTTTGGTATCACACAAACAGGTTTAATATTTTACACCGCCTTCCCCACGAGTGTGTGTGTGTGTGTGTGTGTGTGAGAGAGAGAGAGAGAGAGAGAGAGCGAGCGAGCACGGAGTGAGAAATTACAAAACAGCTGAAATATTGATTTGGCTGCGCGAGCTGCATTGTGTTAAAAAATTAATAGATAAAATAGGCCTCATAAAAAATACACGTTCCTCTGAACCCAAGGAAGTAGAAGGATCTCTCCCATAGGAGAGCACACACACACACACACACACACACACACACACACACGCACGCACACACACACACACACACACACACACGCACCCGCAAACTCTTATCTATGTTCATAACTTGGTAAAACTTCATCCAGCATCCTTCAGCGAGAACTCCGGCTCACGCTGCACCATTTAGTGCGCGAGGGGGAAGAAAAGTGTCTTATCAGTCAACAAAGCTTTCGAAACGTCTTCCATTCTTCCCTCCAGCCTTTATGTATCTCCTCCATTCAGTTGCTTTTGTGCTGTGATTATTGAGCGGCGTTTGAAGAGCTCCGGCTACCCTCATTGTTCTGCTTCTCCATCTTCAGGAACAGACGCAGGAACAGAGCGAAAGTGAGCGAGGCAGAGAGAATTCACGAGCCGCTCCGGATCTCTCAGATCTCTCTCTCTCTCTCTCTCTCTCGATCCGTCATTAATAATGCATCAGAACTGCCTTCCTCGCGTTCTGTATGATTTGAAGTGCTCCGCTCCCTCATGCCTGGCTGAAGCCTGTAGAAATGCATAAGGGAAAAAGAGCATAATGACTAAAATTGCACTTTAGGAGTCTATGCGTGTATGACTTCGTCAAGCCCCCCCGAATACACAACACGTTGTAATGGCACATATTGCGCAACATGGTATCATAATCAGATTCAAAACGTCAAACATGAGTTTGTTGTTGTTTTTGGGAAGATTTCTACAGATATAAATGTGTTTAGCGACGGAGTCTCCGGTCCCAGTGGAACAGTCAGAGGTTAGTGAGAATAAAGAGAGGTGCAGCGGGTGAAAGCGCGTTTACAACTGCTAAAACGTAAGTGATAACTTTGAGCGTAATTAGAAATTGACGTGTCGTTAATTGTTGCAGATAAAACGGATTCGATTACAATTAAGAGTTTTTATGCGTCCACAGTTACAGCGAGACGTTGTGTCCACGTCGGAGCTGCTGCTGTCGGACTTTATTACTCAACACCTTCCAACCAATCAGATCCAAGAATTCAAAAAGCGCTGCGTTAAAGATCGTAAGATTTACTTAAAACCGTATCGTGACATGACTGTGAGCACACAGACACTGCAGTCACGTCTCACTGTGATGCTTCGTGAGGCGTCTCCTCCTCCTGGTCTTTACACTTACAGGCTTTTTCACTTTCATTTCATCATCAATTGTGACGACTTTTGTATCAGTGAAAGTTTCTCTGCATGAAGCGAGCAGGTGAAGGAAGCGCTCCGGTTATTCAGCTCATCTCTCATCAATAAATTAAAGACACTTCTCATCTATTTTATCTCATCACCTGGTCCTTGTCCTCTTTGACCGTCTGTCATCTGATCTACAAGCTGCCGGTTTGCTTTATGACTTTGTACTTTATAAACCGATCTCACTGTAACGCCCGCAAGAGCAGCTCGTCTGAAATGTTTTGCACAGGATCGGGACGTCGAGCTGGTGCACGCGCGTTATATAAGTCCTGATGATCACGTGACGGCTCGATCGCGCGCGTTCCCGACACACGTCTCGCACAAGAGTAAGCCCAGGAAGTAGCACAAAAGAAAAGCTTTGAGCTGTCAGCTGAAAATAGCGGTGCTGCACGGGCCAGTCCTTGTTTACCGTCAATGATTCACGGAACGATGCATGCTGGGAAATAAGGCTTAGGACTATACTTAGCTGTTTTTCTGCAGGGTAATATGAGACGCAGCGTTATGAGTCTTGCAACACTCGTTTTTATTTTCTCACCGTCCTGGGTCAGAATGATGATGATGATGATGATGATGATGCAATCATATGCCATGTCCTGTCGTTTTTATATCCATCATCAGGTCAGTGAGGGCTTCAGCTTCTTTTAAATGATACACATTGCCTGTGTAAATGTGTGAGTGATCTGATTGGACGAGAGGCGTTATACCATGAGTGCTGATAACAGACAGTAACGGCACTGTGAGGTGTAACTGTGTGTGTGACTGGGCGTGTCCCAGGTGTTGTCCAGTGGTTACTGACACTAACTGTGTGTCTCGGCGTGGGTGAGAGTCGGTCTGTTCGGTCCGCAGTACTGAGGAGAGAGCGGCCGCCTGACCACGCCCACATTCACACCCAGTCACAGACGCACTTTCAGCAACAACACGCATCTGATAACGTCACGTCGTCTTAAACAACACGCCTCACGTCTCTGCACTAATCGCTTCTGAGTCCTTCTGAATCGCCTCTGAACCGTCCGCGTCGTTCTGTTCACGGCTAACGCTTAGCTAGCGTCTAACACGAGGCTGAATCCCAAACCCCTCTCTAACCCATGATCAAGGGCACTACTCAGTGTGTGGAGCAAGGGAGTGTACACCCTACATAGTGCACTAGTTTTCCATTTAATGCTATTTGGGATTCGACCCCAAAATGCTCAGGACTGAACATCACCTCCATGGTTTATTCTCATCACCCTCTGGCTATAGAGAACCGCTGAGAGTTTAACGCGACTCTCACCTCTGTTAATTACGCAATGTGTCACTCATCGGCTCCACCAGTCACGGTTAGTTAGTTCTGCCAGACGCCGGACGATATGTGTGGGCGGAGCAAATAATAAATGGTGTCTGTGGAACTGTTGTATAAAGACGGTATCACACTCGAGGTCGTGCTGTTGCACTGAATATCAGCACGGCTGTGATATCCTCAGTACTCGGGCACTCGGCGACCCTCGTGTCATCACAGCCGTGTGATATTCAGCGCAACAGTGAGACCTCGAGTGTGATAAACAAAAGAATCTAAATTAGCTACATGATCTATGCTATGCTAGCAATATACTGAAACACACCACTGCGCTAACAGCAGCCGGCTGCCATGATGTTAGCAGTCGCGCGCCAAAGAAGCTGCGCAACCAATGATAGCATCGCTAAAATATCACGCTGACGTCAGTGTGAGAAACTTTACACTAGTGATTATAATCTCAGACTGAGTGCAGGACAGCACTCTCACAGGAGCGCTACAGATACGCTAGCAGCGACAGGGAAATGCTAACGCTAACAGAAAGGAAATCACTGTCTTCGTGTTTATACCAGTTTTCTTAGCCGTTTTCCACGCTGATTGATAACGTAAGTAACGCTGTGTGGAATAATTTCCTCTAATCACATGACCTTTTGTCACTGAGAACGAACACACACACACACACACACACACACACACACTATTACTATTATTTCAGTGCAGATTTTATTGGGATCTCGTGCAGAGTGATGAGCAAATATTCTGCTGAATTCGCACACACACACACACACACACACACACACACACAGAATAAACCAGGCTATGTCAGTTTGGATAAGAGCGTCTACCAAATGTCATAAATGTAAATGTAAACGTAGATAAGGCCTCACTCCATTACACATGCAAATCGAATAAGGGTAATCAAGGCCAGATTGCTCGGCTAATTACAAACCCGAGCTAATTGCAAACGGCTGATCTGCATATTTTCACCCTATACAACAAACACCTTCGCATGAATGAATAATATCACAATTTGCACATCAAAGCAATTAATGTTGACGGCTGCTAGGCACAATGAGGGAATAAAACCTGGTTAATTATGAGGGATTATCATATTTTATTTCAAACTCACACACTCGAACGGATATTATTACCACACTGTGCTGAAAGGAGGGAAAAAAAAAACAAAACAAAACGTCCATTTTGATGAAAGCACTGTTCACTGAGCGAGAAACAAAGAGAGCAACAGTGTGTGTGATGTTTATCCTGCAGGGGTTTTGTCTCAAAGATAGAGATAGAGTGTGTGTAGAGGCTGAGTCACACACACGCACACACACACACACACATGTACACGCACACACACACGCACACACACACACGCATGCCTCCAGGCCGTGTGGCCTCTGACAGCATCACTGAAGCATTTCTGTCTGTTTTTAGTTTGGGCTGTTAGCGCTGCAGATCCGCGCTGATGTGACGAGACGCGTGATAACGAATCTGAGACGCTTATAAAAGCAACACCAGCCCTGGTTTGTCACGCCGGATACGAACAAATTGAGTTGTAAATTATCCCGACGAGCGTTGACGCGGGAAATGTGGCGTTCGTGCAGATCTGCTGGTTCAGGGACGAGACCCACGTCGTTCCTGATTTGTATGAAGGTTGACGTTCGGAACGCTCACTAACATGACCCGCGATTAATCAGGCTACAGTCAGGCTTCAGATCGCATGGTGTCGTATGTTTATGAGTTATGAGTTGATATACAGGTACGCGGTCATGTTTAAATCGCTCGTTTATTTCAGTTCCGCACGAATATCATCACCAGCTTCATCACAGATCACTCGCTAAACACTTCCACTGCACTACGAGGACTTTAGAGAATTTGCTTCATGAGAGTCTTTCCAGATGGCAGCTTACAGTTAAGCACAAATATAGTTCTGGTTTGGCTGCATCACGTAGGAACTTTGGAAAATACACTTATTTGCTTATGTGCAATAATAGATTTAATCGCATTCACGTTGCTCACATGCTGTGAAAGTTCAGCAGTGTTTAGCTCCTGATTTTCTCTCGTATTCAATGTCCGGCGCGTCACGTCTCGGTCTCCAGCAGAAGCACGGACGGATTGCAGTTGCCCTGATATCGCTTTCCCATTGTAGCATCGCGCCATCTGTGATGAACGTGGTGGAAGCGTTCATCAGGACGTTACGCAACAATGAATCAAATGAATCTCCAGTGACTTGTTGAACTTCATTGTTTGACAGCTTTAAGAAGAAGCTCTGTGATGGCCAAGCAAATTGTCAACAACATCTTTGAAGGCTTTCCAAAGCAATCTGTTCTGAGCCAACCAACAGATCTTAAACCTGATTGTCATTTATAACGTGTCTGATCTGAGGACCAACAAGGACGCCCTCGCTCATCTCCGCATCGGTCATTTCTGGGAACGTCTGTCTTAAATAAAAGACCAGCCGCCAAAAATCTATAAGGTACACCAAACACAAGCGTTCAAGACCAATAAGACTAGATGTTCAACTGGTCCAAAAGTAATGACGCCCCTTAAATGGAGCTGGCGTTACTACGGCAGCTGGTGCGCCGCAGCGTCTGATCCTCTGGAGAACTCGGGTGTTTTTGAGTGTTGGTGTTTCTGGGACTTTTACCGTACGGGATGTTGACGAGTGTTTACTATCTCTGGATACACCCTGGTTGCTCAGTGGTGTCTCTGCTTTAGTCTTGGTTTGGTGTCATGGTGTTGAAACTATTTCTATTGAAGGCTCCTTCAGTCAGGTGCAGCCTTCTTTCCCCTGATAATGAAGGATGTGATGCTGGGTT
The DNA here is from genome assembly GCA_013621035.1 of Clarias magur. Taxonomy (NCBI): domain Eukaryota; kingdom Metazoa; phylum Chordata; class Actinopteri; order Siluriformes; family Clariidae; genus Clarias; species Clarias magur. Next base: position 289,813 of record QNUK01000430.1, on the reverse strand, counting down.
TTTCCCGAAACAACCCATCCAAAGATTCTACACATGATGGGCAAGAGACTGGAGGAGACAATGGAGGACGCAGGACAGAAGGATATTAAAAATAAATAGATATATAATATATAAATACTCAAACACACATACAGTATATATATATATATATATATATATATATATATATATATATATATATATATATATATATATATATATAAAATATCTTTAGAAATAAAAGAGAGGCTTTGCCAGAAATCTCTTTGAATGATATCTTTACGTTTTATACATTGAAGGACCAGAACCCAGTCTCAGACAGACAGACAGACAGACAGACAGACAGACAGACATGTACGTGGGCTTCAACCTGAAATAATATCACTGATTACTTTTAATTCTTTCTACAAACACTTTAACCTTTAACAACGGGTACTAACACTAGTGTCAAATAAAGACCAAGAGGATTGATGTGAAATTCCACCTCTGACAGGTTTTTATAGGGCGCGGTTAAGTGTTGATTTCTAGCGGCTGCCCTCATTGGAACGACGTCACAACTTCTTCTAGATGACTTACACTTCACATTACACCGATGAGACGGCGAGGGCGGAAACAGCTGCTGCGACGAGACGGAAATCCTCAGCGGACCAGACGGCCTCATCGCGGTTCGGCCTTCACAGTCTACGCAGTCATCAGAGACTGAAGCCTGAAATGAGACGCAGCCCTTGTCGTGCATCTGTTGTCTCCTCGTTTCCTTCACCTTTCTTTGTTTCATTCCTGTTTTCACCATGTTTCCTTTTTCCCAGTGCCGTTATCTCTGTTCATACTGTTTAGGCTTCCTGTTTGTACGTATGAATAAAAGTCTACCAGCTATAATTTTCTTATTCTGAGCTTCATTAGTGGAAGATTTTTTTTTTTTACTGTTTAGTCGTCATTTAGTGATTTTCAGCTCTGGGAGCTTTTTTTTTTTTTACCTTTTTGGGAGTTTTGTGGGTGTGGCTAAATGTAAACGTGAGCATGTTTCATTATTTCAAAATATTATTATTTAATCAACATACGCTGTAAGAAAATCATCAAATCTTTTCGTTCAGAATAAAAACCGTCTGTTTCAGCGCTTTCTGCAGTCGGCCATGTAGCGCGTAACGTCTCCGGAAACTGTGAGTGGAAATGGAGAAAACAGTGTTTATTCTGCACAGAAACAAAACAAACAAAAAAAAGATCTCTGAGCAAGTGAAAGCATCTTGAATATAGTTAAATAAATCGACACGTTCTAGAAAAGAGAACAAAAGTATCTAACAAATATAAGATTATTAAACTCAACGTTTATCCAATTTTAGGCATAAAAAATCTTTTTCTATTTGCAGAAATCAGATCCGAAGAACCTGAGGTGTTGAAGAATATATAAACTGAAGATTTAAATAAAGATTAATAATGACCACAAATAAAAAAGTTCAGAAAGTGTCTTTTATAATACATGTGGAGCAGACGTGGGTAGTAACGAGTCACGTTTACTCCGCTACATTTACTTTAGTAGCTTTTCAACAACAACAACAACAACAAAAAATTTACTTGTATGAGTAGTTCTACCGCGTCATACTGTTTCCTTTTATTTGAGTGGATTTGAGAAGATGAAACGCTACTCTGACTCCGCTACATTCGGCTCCGCTCGACTCGTTACTTTTCTAACCGTTTATTCTGCACATGTAGATTTTCTTTGTGTTGGCCAGAGAAATGCAGCCGGTGGGCCTACCATGTGACTGTGTTCCACCAATCAGAGGTAGCAACAAGAATCACATGACTCCGTTTGACCAATCAGCCGCGATAACAATAACCACATGGAGTCACATGACCACACACAAACTGACTGCATAGCAGAAAAAAAATAAATCTTCATCCGTGGTTTACAGTCAATGAAAGTATAGACATTAGCAGAGGCGTCTGTCTCCAACGGTACAACAGAAGAGGATGAACAACCGCCGGCCTCGAAGCATGTTTCGCTTACACACAGTGCGGAACAACAGCTTCATACTATGGTATGTTAACTTGGACACCTTCTGTTATGTTGACCTGACACACAGTACGAGGGCAGATCAATCCCTGCTCTCCGTTATCACCCAGATGAGGATGGGTTCCCTGTCGGGTCCGGTACCAATCTCATCACTATGATCTACACACATTTCCATAATCTTCTTTTAATTTCATGGAGCTGCTTTGGCCGTTGTTAAAAGCGCTATATAAATCAAATTGAACTGAATTCTGTGTCTGCCAAAACAAACAGACATTTCAGCAGACTCGACTTCTAACCTGAGGAATCGTCACGCGGTTTAGTCCAGCTGTTTTCTTTAATGTTGCAATGTTAGCATATATAATTAGCAAATAAGCTAGAGGCTAAAAATATAAGCTTTTTACATTTGTTCTGCTGCACACAGTTTATGGTAAAGTGAGACTCTTGTGCACGTGTTCTAATGTTATTTTCTGTCTGCTGAGTCATTTGCAGGACGACTGAATATACAGCAAATCTTACACAGGAAATAGTTACGCTGTTCGAACACCCACACGTATGTCACCTACAGTAGGGATTTAATTCAAAAGCTTTATATTGTGTAAAAAGTGAGATTAGGAAATCTGCGTTTCCTTAATTTACTGTTTTGTAAAGCTATTTCGTTTTATTTTGTATTTTTTTTAATGTGTTTTATTTATTTCATTATTTGGAAATGTAAAAATTTGTACATTACTTTATTATTTTGTCTGGCTGCTTACATAATAATAATAATAATAATAATAATAATAAAAAAAAAAACTACCTTTTACTCCTACTCGAGTAATTTTATTTTGAAGTACAGCTTTACAATTTTTTGGCTCCTCTGCCCCCCTCTGCTGTTATGTCAATAAATGGATATAATAAACAATGTATCTGATATCTGAAGTTGTAATTCGATCACAGAGTTGTCTGAGAAACATGAATCTGAGATATTGAAACGTCGTCCCTGCGGATTTATGATTTATCACCGGGATCATGCATGGTGACGGGTATCAGTACACAAACATCGTATTTATTCTGAGAGACTAAGCGTTATTGGCAGGAGCCAGTAGACTCGTGATATAAGTTTCACCCCATTACTCAGAACGGGCCCCGGAATGACTCGCTGGCCGACCCTGAAAACGGCCTCCTGGAAAGACGAGCCATTAATTCTCGACTCCTGCACCTGAGACGCCATTAGAGCTGTAAAAATAACGCCAGCGAAAGTCCTTTAGCTGTGAATAATGTAGCGCAGTATTAACAGTGCTATCACACGCTGCGGTTTTCGCGTAATAAATGAATCATCATGCTGCTCGGGAGAAAGACACAGCGCTGAATCAATGATTTATGAGCTCAAAAAATACATTCAAACACCTAGCGATGGAGTTTAAACTCTTTAGAAGTTTTATGTGACAGTCTCGCTATACCCTCGACGGGGGAAAAATCCATTTTGCCGATTTCCAGATCTCAGATAAAACGCCGCTTCCTGTGGACGTGTCGTGAATCAGATCCTGCCATAGGACGCTTTCTCATGCCGCTGGTGCGTATTGATTCCTGCTGTTTTTGATCTAACGCACAGTATTTATAACACGACTCTTGTGTGCGTTGGGAGGAAGCTCGCGCTAACAAATTGTTCACAGAATGTTATAATGAGGTTAAAAATACAACCAAACCTGAAATATATTTTAAGGGCACCTGCTATGCACAATTCACTTTTCGTTTATGTTTGGACATTCAGAAGCACCTCCAGTCCACGTGAACATAAAAACAGGCATGAAAACAAAACATACCTTTGGCTGTTTGTCCTTTTTCCGTTATTGTAACGTCCAACAAGCAACTCCGATTTCCACCTACTGTGACCTCATATAAGCAGAGCCCCTCCCCCAGTCAGTACTCAACTCCGCCCAGCTCAGCAGGTAACGGCTAACTGCTAACTGCTAAGCTATAGTGCGTTCCGATCAACCTGAAGTACCCTGCGAAGTGCGCTACACAGGACTACACGGGGTGTGCCGGGTGTTCAGTGTCAATCCAAACCGCAGGGAGCGAAAATGTTCAGTTCAAAGGGAACTACGGATGGTGTAGGTGTTCACCGGAAGAGGGAATGAAAAATTACCCATAAGTCACTGCCTTTCGCTTGAGCGTGGGAGGAAAAAAAATGGAGCTTGAAAAGGATTTATATATTTATTATCATTAGTATCGAGGACAACATCATATTAACAGGGCAAAAAATAATAAAATTTATATTTAATCAAGAAATCCTAATTATTATATCGGCTAGTAACCTGTAAATACTATAAATCTCTTTTTTGTACTTCTTTAATCAATTATTATTCATTACAATGCATTACAACAGTGTACTGTATGTTTTATAATGGTATCAGTTTTTGTTTCAATAAATATTCAATACTTATTCCACCCTTCGGAAGATGAATATTTAGTGTTCCGAATGGTGGAGTTTTGTCGAAGGAACCTTAACTTCAGGCGGCGTAGGGAAGAGGGAGCACCCTGCGAAGTGCACTTCGGAATAGAACGCAGCTCTAGTCTTGTTTGACTAGTGAGAAGGGCTAGGTGAGGCATTAGCATTTAGCATTTAGCATTTAGCAGCTAACTGTAAATGAATAACCTAGTTTTCTTTAGTTTTTAAGAACAACTTGTGACGTTTTAGCTCTAGAGAATAGTGGACGTTCGAATGCTTCATCAAATGCAGAATGCACGAAGGTTTTCTCTTGACAGAATTAAAGATTATAATGATAATGATTTCTTGACATCTTGTCTCACGTTTTGCTGTTCAGCTCTGTGGCTCTGTTATCTGAAAAAGCCTTTCAATCGTATTTGCTCATTAACTTTGACTGCATTCAACAAAATGCAGAAAGGAAGTTTCGGATCTTGTGTGTTGGTCCGGATCCCAGTGTGTGTGTGTGTGTGTGTGTGTGTGTGTGTGCAGAGACATCATGAGGAAGAATAAAACTTGGAACAAGATCGTTGGTGCCTTGGATGAGGGCGTGTCGCTAGTACAGCTAGCTTGCTTTGCTAATCTAATCTAAGAACGAAACCAGTCCGACATCATACATGCGACTGAACATTACAACATCTTTGTGATTTGATTTTGGTGCTGATTATTGCATTATTTATTTGCGTTTAATTAGCGAGCTTTAGAAGTGACAAATCGATATAGACAGAGTACCTCCCCCCCTCCCCCCCATAAAAAAAACATTTGTTCATATTAAATAGATTTTAATTTAATGATGTAGATTAAATGATCGAACCAGGAACAAATGTTTTACTGCGACACGCTGCAAAGTGCCTAAAGATACCATTTTAAAATGGCTTGTTTATGTAACAACCTCGGCAGCAGCCTCATTTCCCCACCGGCCTGATCATCTGTCATCATCTGCACCTGTTTCTCTCTGGTTCATGCCTTAAGTTAGATTGATTTCTATGCCTGAAAAAATATTCCTCTGAAATCGCTCATGCACATGGACTGGACTGAAAATGAGAGGCAAAAAGTTGCCATATATCTGTACAGTCAGGTCCATAAATTCTGAAACAAAGAGACGTTTTTTGGCTTTTGGCCTTCGTACGACTCCACACTGAATTTAAAATGAAACATCCAAGACGTGAAAGTCAAGACTTTGAATTAAAGGCGTTTGACAAAAGTGTGGCCTTAACCATTCAGGAATTAAAGCCATTTTCATACACACCCATTTTTATTGGCTTATAAATAATGGAACAAACCTGGTTACAAATATAAGGATTGCTTTTAATATGAATCCTTTGCAGCCCTTGGTGGCTGGATGGAATTAAATGTGGTGACGGTGCATTAGCTTGTTGAAATGATTCAATGGTGAATACACTGCCATAATCAAAGCAAACGGCCGTGTGACTTTTTGTTTGTCAGTGTATATACAGCTACTACTCATTCTCTTTGGAACTTAATAAAACTCTAGCCAGGCCACGCCCACATGTGACAACTGTAAGAAACAAAGAGCTGAGTGAACCGAGTCAAAGGATCTGACCCACTAAAAAAAAGCTAGCATGGGTTATGTTTCAAATGTATATCATTCCACTCTCTCTCTCTCTCTCACACACACACAAACAAAGATAAGCAGTCATGAATAATATGTTTATTTTAATATAGTAAAATACATTTTTAAAATGTTAACTTTAGCGGTAACAGACTAAATGAAGTAAATATGACAGTAAACCCTGTGAACGATTCCTCTGACACACTGACTGATCTGATCTCTCTAATCCTTTGTGTCTAAACATCACCAGTATTTTATTTTTTACATTCCACATGACGATGTTAATTATTTAATTGATACTGATATAAATAGATACACTTTACACAGTAAGTGTTACAGTGATGAGAGCGTGATGATCTTTGCTGCCCCCTACAGGACACACTGTACACTGCAGCAGAGATTTCCACACTCAGCTCCTCATCATGAACCTCTGAAGCTCATCATGAACAAGTTTAGAGGTCACGCCGTTACGGACCAGGACACAGTGCACACCTGAGGGACAGGAGAGACAGAGACGATAAGGACACTTTGTCTTTTTAAAACATAAGGCAGCTTAGATAGGGTACATAATAAGTGAGTAAGGGTTTGTGTACAGGTTTTAAGCGACTTCTGGTAGGGTACAGGGTTGAGTGTGATTAGTTTTGGGACTTCAGTCAGGATGAAGGTGTTAGTACAGACAGTCTAGTGAGTGAGTTTGATTTGTACCCAGCCTTCTGACTTCACTGATGTTTCTTTGCTCATCATCAAAGAACATCATGTCTGTGTAGCACACCCCGCTGTCTGCCTGTAACCTACACACACACACACACACACACACACACACACACACACACACACACACACACGCAGTGTAATATAAGCCTTCTCATGTTGTTCTTTTTCTAAAACACACACATTAAACCCTGTTTATTACAGCCTTACCTGTTAAAGTGCGTGACCTTTGACCCTGGGTAAATCTCTTTGAAGGAAATATACTGGTCGAGGCTGTAGAGTGAGAGGAGCTCATTGGCTCCATCCACTTCACCTGTGCTGAGTATAATAATAATAATAATAATAATAATAATAATAATAATAAACAAATCGTATACAAGGGTTGTACCAAAAGTAATGCAAACGTTGGCATAACTTTATTAAGATCATTCATGTTGTACAGATTGTGTTTGTACAGTAAGTCTTCTATTACTTACTGAGTTCTACAGAGGAGGAGTTACTCTAATCAACATGTGTGATTTAACCCTCCTTGGTCTGTTAATAACTAAGTTATACCCACTTTTGCATTACTTTCAGTACAGCCCTCATAGTGTTAAAATTCTCCTCTTAATTAAAAAAAGAAATTAAATGGTTTAAGTTTTATCACAGAAAGGACAAAGTCCACACGAGTAAAAGCTCAGAGATTATGTGCTTATCGTGCAGCTGGCCCAGTTCCCGGGACTCTACATTCCTGACTGTGTATTTTAGGCGTGTCAGGAGTTCAGAAGGAAAACTAGGTCTACTTTGTGTGCAGGATTAGTGAGTGATGTGGGCGTTCCTCACCGCGAGGCCACGCCAATCTGGATACCCTGAGTGTGTATAGAGCGCAGGACGTCTACGGTGTCTTCATAAAGCCGGACATGATGATTGCTCGAGTCCACCACCCTCCCACTGAGAGAGACAGAGAAAGACAGAGAGAGAGAGAGACACATAGAGAGACACATAAAGAGATGATACTCCGTTATAACAGCAGTATTACTGACACGTACTGTATGTTCATTATTAGCGTAACCACATGATATGAGATAGAAAGACTCACTGCTGGTCTTTGCGGAAAGGAGGATCAACGTGCGTATCCACCCAGAAGGGCCACAGAGTGTAATCTAAGCAAAGACACATTACAGTAAATCTCATATCAATAAACATCAGGTTAAAACACCAATAAAATCTGAGTTTAATTTTGAACCCCAAGTGGGTGTGGCCTAGACAGAATGTTTTTGTTTTTCCTTCTCTGTTTTCGTGCAGATTGTTATGAACCTGATGAAGACCCGTGTTTGCGGTGGGCCGTGTCATCGTGATGCGATTCTAGCTCTGCACAAGCCCAGACCCTGAGCAGGCAGGTAGCAGGGATGAGCGAGGGAACACTGGAAACACTAGAGATCAAATTCGATGGATGACGATTCTCTTGTGTGAGATTCACGTATCGTCACACTGACTCCAAAATCAATTTTTAAAAACTATTTTTACATTTATAACAGAGATGAAGTGGTCGATCGGTTTTCAGTGTGGTTGGGCGTGGCCGGGCGTGGCCCGTGATCAGCTGATCAGCCTCTGATAGAAACCATTCTGTACCGAGCGCAGGAGATTCAGAGTGGAGCAACAGAAACACATTTTTAGGGTGATCTGCCTGTTTCTCCAAACTCTGTAAGTGATTTTAGTGTCATTACAAACACTTACACCAGTCTCAAAACACACACATGTACCCGCGTGCACACAGCAACTCAACCCGCGCACACACTGACAAATTGTTTTTTTAGACTTTGGATGAGTTTAAGGAGTTAAAACCTCGCTGTTTCTTTATAATCCTACAGGTGGCGCACTCTGAACTATTTATACATTTTTATCCCGTGTGGTAGAAAAGAATTATTTGTTAAGTTTTTTAACTGCTGCTCAGTTAAATGTTAAACTTGTGTATTTCAAGTTAGTTTGTAGTTTTTTTAAGTGACAAAATAGCAAGTGACATTTAATTAATCGCTAATTTGTTTTAAAGGTTTAAAATAAACAAAAAAATTGTGGGAAATGTAATATAGATTTGTGATATTTATAGAATCGTGATCGCAATTTTAATAGAATCGGCACTGAGGTATCGTGAGAATATCGTATCGGGAGGTGACTGCTGATTTCCGTCTCACACACCGGAGCACGCGATCACACGGGTTCACCCTGGACAGAGTGGCAATTCATCACTGGACACACACACACACACACACACACACACACAACAGGCAATTTGGGAACACCAATTAGCCCTCTCTACAGGTCTTTGGTCTGTGAGAGGAAACTGGAGTACCAGGGGGAAACCCACCAAGCACGGGTCCCTCGAATCCTTACAAGCGGCATTACGAACACCACAGAGTCAGTACTGTACAGATCTGTTCAGATGGTTTTGATGTACAGCAGGTGTTTCACCACAGGTGTTTCATCCTTAACAGGAACCAGGAAGTTGAAATCTTCCTCCTAACTCTGTCCTGCTTATAACTAGTTAATGAGTTATTTTTCTTTAGGACACTGTAGTGAACGTGAAGCATTCTGGTTGCTGATTTACAGTTTAAATAACAATAAAATGCATAGGTTTGTGTATAACTACAGTCAGGTTCTGTACAGGTTACTGTGTCTTTATAAAATTCCCGGATGTACCGGCGCGTGCATGGAACTGAATTTTGAAATGTAACCGACGTTTCTAGTAAAACCGGAAGTGGTTCGAACCTGTACTTACATGGTTTTATAAAATGTTAACTTACCGAGGTCAAACACCACTAATTTAGGTTTCGACATTACTGACCATCAGCTTTCCCTCTCCTACTGGGAAACACTGATCATCTCCATCACCGACCGGAAGTCAACGTTTTATTTCAACTCCAAACGGCGCTGTTTGCTTTATTTATTACACATATAAATTATTGTCACTCCTTTATGTAAATCACCACATCTAAAAAAAAATACATTAGAAAACGTATTCAGTATTATTATTATTATTATTATTATTCCGCGTCCTAAAAGCGGAAGTTACTCTTTAGTCATGTGACGTTACGTCATTTCCGGATTTGCCGTAAACCTTCATTTACACAGTATATAATTTTTTTAATGTATATATTAAAAAGCATTTTTTAAATTTAAATTATTAAACTGACGCCTCAGATATTTACAAAGCATAAACATTCGTTTAATTTATACATCAAGTTATTTTTATAAAAAAAAAAAATTCAGTTAATTTTTAAAAAGTGAACTTACAGCAGAACCCCAGCATACGAATGTAATTAGTTCTTGAGGAGAAAACACACACTGCCATACAAATGTTTCAGATGAAAAATGATGTAAATGCAGGTCATTCGATGCAGCCACTCAGAAATATTACCAACATTACAAAAAACACACGAAAACCACGCAGCTATTGAACGCATGCTGAAGGCACACCCAGGTTCTGTTGGTATCTCGGGTCGAGTCGTTTAAAACGGGTGGCATCAGGAAGGGCATCTGTCGTAAAACCTGTGCCAAGTTGTGTGGATCGGATGGTCCGCTGACGCGACCCCTCGACATGTGCTGCTGAAATACCAACAACAACAACAACAACTGATTGTTTCACTGTAGAAACATTAAGTCTCCCAATTAGCAAGAAGCAATTACAATATCAACAATCAATTCTGTAATTTAACATAAATCATCACACTGAACCACATTAAACATGTTTCTATTAAACTCTTTGTGATGTGTTTCATGTCTGGTGGCCTGTTCTGTGTTTTCATGGTTCCTGTGAGACGTGTGTGAGTTACAGCGTCTTGCCAGCGCAGTTCAGTGGCATTTGATAAAAACAAATATTTTCACCAAGAGACGTTTTCTTTCACCTGCATGTTTAAAAAGGGCTTCATTCTCCAGGGATGTTCATCGTCATATTAATAAAACATCCGGACAAACAGGTTCCGCTGCAGTTCCGAGTCACAACGGAGACTTACCTCATTAGGCTCATTAGTGATCTCCACGTGAAGCGTGATGGGATCGACGGCCGCGTTAGCTTAAAAGTTGAAACTTTAGAAGTTGTTTTGTTTGAGTGCTGATGAAGAGGAACAAGAGCTGGACAGACTAAAGCGCTAAATGTCTTTAGCTAGAGATGAAGGTTAAAGTGTTAAATCAGACTAAACAAACAAACAAAAAAAAAATGATAAACTATTTGAGTTTATAAGCCCAGCTGTCACTGCACTGAAACGCGTTATAAAGTTCATAGATGTCAGGTGGATCTCTAACACCAGCCTCAGTCAGGATCTAAAGACATCGGCTTAATGAGCGAGTAAAACTCCTGGGTTCCGAATGAGTTTGCTGTTGGAGTTCTGCCTGATCAGCAGATTGTTCATTAGGGTGATGCGGCGCTCTCGCGGTGGGGTTTGCTGTAACGGCCGCTGTACGGCGTGACGCTCACTGAGCTAGGAGATGAGTTTCGTATCTGGCTGTCTTTATGTCGCGCTCTCTGTAGGCTTGTCAGCATGTAGAGAGCTTTCTGTTCTGAAACCGTGTGCTTTTTCTTTATGTCTTCCTCACACACACACTCACACACACACACACACACACACACACTCAGAGGTGGCGCAGGCCTTAGGCGTTACACTCTCACTCTGTTTTTGGTACAGACTTCAGTGAACTATGAAGATTCTGACTACTTTGAAGAAAATAAACTCAATATTTACTCATTATGTCTTCACGTACACACACACACACACACACACACACACATCTGGCACAAGACATGCTTATGTGTGTCTGTAGTATTCGTCTAAATCAAGGTCGGGTTTTTTAAATACTATTTTTTTGTGTCAGCTGCTTAAAGTCAATATGAGCCGTGAAGTGTAAATCCATTGCTAAGTAGCGAAGAGATCGCAGGGGCTAATCAGCACGAGGCTTGTGTGTTCACATCTGTTTTTTTCCTGATTTAATGACAGGTGTGGATAGATGATGGAAAAGCATTGGGAAACACTTTAATATGGAGTTAATGTTTAATCTGAGCTGATCGTAGTGCAGCAGTTTATATACTCATACACACACTCTCTCTCTCACACACACACACACACACACACACACACACATACACGCTATTTATTCCCAATTTGTCTATATTTATCAATTCAGTAAATAAATGCTACACGACTCCTGACTTCAACTTCAACCTGAAACTCAGCCATCAAAAGGAAACATTTCAGCTTTTTTCTTTTCATATATTAAAGCTGTATTTTTTGTTGTTGTTGTAAAACTGTCTCAATCTCACCGTCACACACTTAATGGGAGACGTGTTTCTTCTCATCACTGCTTCGTAGCTGTGTTTGAAATGTTCTCTGAAATGCTCTTAAATGTCTGGCTAAAATTCTCAGCTTGTAATTTCTAATACAGTTTATAATGAATCACTCAACTCCATGATCCAGTGTGTGTGTTGGGTTTATCAACAGTTTGGAAAGAATGTGGAAGATAAAACTATTTCAAATACAGATAACACACACGCACACACACACATGTAAGGAGTGAAGTAAAGGACGTCCTGCTCTGAACTGATTGTGTGTGTAAATATGAAACATGGTCAGGATTAGTGTTTAGATTAGATGTACAGTGGAACGTGTTAATGCAAATAATGATACAGTGAGTAGGTGGTGTAGAGCGCGTCCTGCGTGTGGAGACCAGGGAGAAGAAAGAGCGAGATGTTCTTTACATTTTTGGTTTATGGAGAACAGTGTGTCAGAAATCACAGCATGCAGGTTTAGGGCACAATGCTAAACTGTCATCATCATCATCATCATCATCATCATCTGGATGTTAATTAACTTCCTTCTGCTTAATCCTGATAAGACAGAAGTTCTAGTCATAGGACCACAAGTAGCTAGAAGCAAGATTTTAGATCACACTGTAACTTTAGATGGTCTTTCTGTTCCATCAAGTGCAACAGTTAAAGACCTCGGTGTGATTATAGATTCCAGCCTTTCGTTTGAAGCTCATGTAGATAATATCACCAGGATAGCTTTCTTTCACCTTAGAAATATTGCCAAGATAAGAAACATATTGTCACTAAATGATGCAGAAAAACTAGTTGATGCTTTTATCACCTCTAGGTTGGACTATTGTAACGCCTTACTGTCTGGTTGTTCAACTAGGTGTATAAACAAGCTTCAGTTAGTACAGAATGCAGCAGCGAGCAGCCTTGCAGTTATGGAATAGTCTTCCTGTTAATGTTCGGGACTCAGACACAGTCTCCGTGTTTAAGTCTCGGCTAAAAACCTATTTATTTAGCGCAGCATGTTTGTAAATAGATGAGCCTTAGGTAAAGGAGCAGATCTGGGGGACTCATGGACGTAGAGTATTCTGGTGAACTGCTATGTTTAGATGCTGTCCTCCCCACTCTCATTGTTCACTCAGGTTTGTTGACGGTGAGGTGATTGGTTGCTTTACATCACAGTTCCCCCTCATGTCTGTGTTTCCTTCTGGCTCCTCCCTTTTAGTGATGATGTCATAGTTCAAGAGTCCCTGCTTGCACTCTGTACTAAATATACATTCACCTTATACATGATGTGACTGTGACCAGACCTAACTGTTATCTCTCTTTTCTCCTCTCTCTCTCTCTCTCTCTCTCTCTCTGCCAGTGATCCAGACCCCCTCTGTCCTCTGGACCTGTCTGACTCGTCCTGGTGTCCTGCTTCTGGTTGGAGATCTGGTCACATGGAGCCCCGTGTGGTCTGTCTGGGACGCGTGTGGAGACTGGGGACGGTTCCACTTTACCATGAAGACGCTCCTGTCCTCGTCTGATGCTGACGGCTGTTTCTCTGACGACTCGTGACTGCAGTCTCTCGACAGTTCAGGACTGGAGTTTCCTACAGTCTACCTGAGCCTCCAATAACCAACTGGACTCCATATGAACTTAAACACGTCTCCTGTTCTACTGAACCTAAAGCCTCCTGACACACAGTACGAGTGCAGATCAAATCCCTGCTCTCCGTTATCACCCAGATGAGGATGGGTTCCCTGTTCTGTCTGGTTCCTCTCAAGGTTTGCTATTGTTAAAAGCACTATATAAATATCATTGAATTGAATAATCACCACCATCATCATCATCATCCTCCTTACAACTATCACCATTATCATAAACATCATCATCCCAACAATCACAACAATCACAAGTCAGGACAGGTTCAGGGAAAGAAGCATTAGATGTTTTAAGGATGACTGGACTGGAAAATTGTCTGTAGGAGGCTGGGAAGTTGAGGGAGAGTGAAACCTACAGTTGGTGGTGAAATAACCAACCTATTGGATGCCAGCTGCTGTTAAACAACAAAGAAGAAGATCATCGGCATCACCTTCAACACAACTATCATCTTCTTCCTCCTCCCCCTTCTAGTCATCATTACTCTCATATTATTATTATTATTATTATTATTATTATTATTAACTACTACCAGTCCGTTTATAGCAACTACTGAAGACTCGCACTAGGTAAAGTTTTAGTCCTTTTAATGACCACTAAGACTGTAAATCCCTGAACAACTTCTAATCTGTTTATAGTTACATTTATTGTTCTGAGAAACAGGTTAGTTACACTGGTTATAGCAGCTATAAACACTCGTCTCCTCATCAGGCCGTCTTAAAGTTCATAAGAGAAAAACTCACAGCTTATACTCCGAATTTTACTCAGAAACCGCAACGCAGTGTGAACTCCTCCGTCCTGAAGGTGTGTGAGAGCTTACAGCTACAGCTGGACCTCCGACGGTTACACAGCGCTCGCACTGGAGACTCCTTCCTTACACAGGTTTAAAAACACTCGATGTTTCAACAAAATTTCAAAACATGTTTAGTCTGTGCACAGCATTGTCATCGTGAATGAGCCGTTACTATGGAAACAAGAACATTAATATAAACATGCACCGGCGGCACGGTGGTGGTGTGGTGAGCACTGTCGCCTCGCGCCCTCCAGGGTCCGGGGTCGATTCCCGTCTCTGTGTGTGTGGAGTTTGCATGTTTGCAATTGTGAGTGAGTGTGTGTGTGTGTGTGTGTGTGTGTGTGTGTGTGCCCTGCGATAGATCCGCCTTGTGCCCAAGGATACCTGGGATAGGCTCCGCCCCTCGCGACCCTGAATATAGGATAAAGCGGTATAGATGATGAGCGAGTGAGAGTCTGTGAATGTGAATACTGTCAGAGCTGCTGTTAGAGAGAATTAATCAACTCTCTGATGAAACATAAGACAGTGACACGTGATCATGATGTGAGTGAGTGTTTGTGTGCTGACTCTGAGGAATGAATGATTGTCTGTGAATGATCATCAAGCTGTCCTGCTGTGTCTACACACACACACACACACACACACATACACACATCCAACAAGGTTGAGTTCAAAAGTCCACCTGTGCTCGTGAAAACAGTTTTTATTTCACCACGTAAGCTGCACACGTACACACTGAGAGAGACGGATTCAGTCTGAGCGTCCTGAGTCTCCTCACACACACCTCGCTCCTCACACACACATCTCACACACATCTCGTTTAAACACACCTCCAGGCTCTGTATTAATCACCACCGCGCCTTAATAACGACCATCTCGCAGCCTCTCGGCCAATCGCGGCACAGCGTCCCGCCCGGGACTCACTGTACACTTTTGATAAAGTTTTTTTTTTTTTTTGTCTCCTAAATAGAAATAAAAATAAATCAATAAAAACAGGTTGAAGTTGTGACAAGCAGTAATGAAGAACACTTTTCACCTGTATGACTACCTTACATACGATTATGAACTTTATATAAATCTCCAGCTGAATCACTTCAACTAGAATCATACTGTAAGTCAGCTCCAAAAATATTGGCACACTTGTGTAAAACAAAAAGTTATGCAAAGATTAGCAAAGAACAAAGATCTGAATCACAACCAATCTGTGTTCAGCTAAAGACTTACTGTGTGTTTATTTCAACCTTCCGCTGTATTTGATTATTTGCTGTAGTTTTATAATGTTTTTACACTACCATTATACTTTTACGCAGCATTTCAACCAATTTAATTAAGTAATTGTATATGTTTTTCTGTCACTGCTACTAGATGTATTTTTTTTATTGTTGTTTTTGTTGTTGTGTTTCATTGTTTTAACTTCTGCTGTTACTTCAAACTGAAAAACTATTTACTTTAGTTAAAAAAAAAAAAAAACATTTAATTATAAATGGAATTGAAGATTCCGTCAGGATTTTTAGTTGTTTGAGACAAACCATTTTTTTTCTTCTAAATTACAAATAGTGTTTAATGTGTTTTAAAACATTTCAAAGATTCTCAGCCACAAAAACGTAAAACATGAAAAAAAGGAAATTTTTGCTGCTGAGCCTCGTTATCAGACTGATACTATTAAAAAACAGCCGTATTGAAATCAGAGAGGAAACGGATCAGAGATCTGATTGTGGAACAAATGACACAAAAGACTGAGATCGGATTTGGGAAAGAAATTTATTCTTGGATTTATTCTATTCTGTTGTATTCCTATTATTTATTCTGCTTTCCACAAGCAGACACCAGCCTGATTATCTCTTTTCTCTGACGTGAACTCGGTAAAAATAAAATAATAATAAAATAAAGCTAAAGGTTTTTGCGGAAACAGTATCTGAGTCGAGCGATGCTGAAGGTTTCACTACCATGAAGGACAAGTTTTATCATGTTATCAAGGGTGCCAATAATTCTGGGGCCGTCTGTTAAAGCCCGACTGCTGAGATTAGCAACATTAGCTGAAGCGTTTGCGCTACGCTCCTGATAGAGCTGATCGACTCGGTCCGCCGTCACAGCTGGGTGAACCGATCGTCATCGGCGAATCCTCGGTTATCAAAGCCGTCTTTCTCCTTCATCACGTCACACATTATCCCATTGCCTGTCACTCTTCCTCCGGCTTCCTCCTCTTCCTCAGGGTGTTTGCTCTTCGCCCTGTGAGGAGGAGAAGAGGGCGGAGCTGCGTTTTAGCTGCCAGAGAGACACGCACCTGAACTTCTACAGATGTGATCATCATGTTCTCATCTGATCTTATCTAATCTATCACAATGTCAAGATTATATCATTATATTGCCCTAACACACACACACACACACACACACACACACACTGACCCTCTCCTCCGGATGAAGGAGGTGAGCAGCATGGCGATGATTCCGGCACACACGAGTCCCATCACCACGCCGAACACGATGAGCCACGGCTGCGTGCTGTACGTCACCGGCGCCGCCAGGGTCGGGTTTATTCCCACAAACTCCAGCGTCTGATCCGTCAGCAGGAAGGCGTTATTGATCCGATGCCTCGATTTCCTGGGGAGAAAAAAACAAAAAAGCTTTAATCTTATGGAGGTCAAAAATGACTTACATTATATTCACATTCACACCAAATGTAAAGTGAAAATAAAACAAATTAACCCTAAATTTACCGTTGAAAAAATATCACACACACACACGTCAGAACGAGCGCACTAAGACCTGTGCTTCCGTCAGAGCTGCTGTTTAAGATAATTAATCAACACTAGAATGGAAACTTCACAGGATTCAGTGTGAAACTTGATTGTTTGATGTCTGATGAAATTAAAGCAACTTCATATCTTCATTTAAATACATGAATAAATGTTTGGAGCATTAATATGTTTAATTATACGAGCTGTATGAAGAAAGATTATAGCTCCTAGTTCAACACTTTGAAATGTGGTGTGTGTGTGTGTGTGTGTGTGTGTGTGTTTTTTTACTTGATGGCAAGCTCCACTTCTTGTTTAGGAACAGGCTGAGACGCTCCACCCGGTGGCATCACCACGACCCAAAACGACACGCGCTCTGTGATCTTACACACCGTGATGTCTGAGACACTGGACAGAAACACACAAACACACATTAAACACTCAGATCCGCTCAGACTGACCCGTTTTTAAATGATGATGATGATACTAGTTTTACCACCGTTTATCTGCATTTACATTTTTATATAAAAACAGAGGTAAAAAAAAAAAAAAAAGATTATAAACAAGTTATAATAAAACAGGTTGTGGCAGAGAGACCTTGAGTTTGTCATACTGATGAAAAGTGAGACACAAACCAACAGAACCAGCATCAAGCTGGAGTATAGAAAATTCAAAGACCAGCTTAAACTTCAGACGTCTGATCAGACCGTCGCCCTCGGCTTGCTCATCAGGGACAATCTTATCATTTTGATTCATACACATTGCATAAAAACTTACTTCTTTTTATTGTGTAAAGCTGCTTTGCGACAATGTCAATTGTTAAAAGCGCTATATAAATAAAATTGAATTGAATTGAATTGAATTGATTTGCTCAGCAGTACATTCAGAGCAGCTGAAGTGTAGCATGAAACTTATATACATTACATAAAATGTAGCAGAAAACTAGAATTTAGAAAATACAGGACTAGCATAATGCTGGAATATACAAAAAAAAAAGTTAATTGTCAATTCTAATTCTATAAATACGTCTCTTTGTAATTAAATTCGAGAGAAGAGTTTCAGGTTGTTTTCACTTTGGGGAAAACGGCTTTGGCCACAAATTCTAACAGAACTTTTATAGTTACTGTGCAAACTTATATTGCGAGCATAATTGGCTCCGGAAGTGTGCTTTTATATAAAAAAATAAATATATAAAAATAATTCATGCAAAATATAAAGTAGAAATAAAACAAATTAACCCTAACCTTTGAAAAAAGTTCAAATAAATCTTGACAGATAAGTGTTTCCATTAGTGTGTTTGTGCACGTACACACTGTGTGTGTGTGTGTGTGTGTGTGTGTGTGTGCGTGTGTGTGTGTGTGTGTGTGTGTGCGTGTGTGTGTGCGTGTGTGTGTGTGTTAAGCTAAAGTAAGATGAGAGGAGGACTGACCCCCCCTCCCTCCTCTCATTTTAAACAGTAACCCTTCCTCCTCTCTTATTTGAGAGAGATTACTTTGTGGGACGACTTTCACACACACACACACACACACACACACACACACACACACACACACACACACACACACACTGCCTAATCTGGAAAATAAACCAGAAATCTCTCTAATGAGACATACAGAGCAGTGTGTTTCTGTTAGAGTGTGTGTGTGTGTGTGTGTGTGTGTGTGTGTGTGTGTGTGTGTGTGTGTGTGTGTGTGTGTGTGTGTGTGTGAAGGCGAGAGGAGGAGGCAAGGGGCACACTGTCTAATGACGTGCACACACACACACACACACACACACACACACACTAACAGAATCAGTGCAGTTTGACAGAGAGAGAAGGGACAGAGTTGTGAAGGGACGACTTTGACACACACACATACAAACACAAAATAAAAGATGTTTTACACACACACTGTGGTCACAGTGTTATAGTAAACAGTACACGCGTGCACGCATGTTGATTATACCACGAGCACTAAGACCCAGCAGGGGAGACGAATACCCACAATTCCACAGCGCAAGAGAGAGAAAAACCATTGGCTCAATTGTGATCACGTGACGCTCGGCATCAAAACAAGAAGCGCGTGCGTGATACATGATACTCGGTACTCGTAAACCAAGACTTGTTCGTTTTTCAAGTCAAAATTTATTAAAAATCTTTGCTCATCTTGCGGAACACTCGCAAACCGCGTTACTCGCAATCCGAGGTTCCACTGTACTTCATTGTTATCTACATTAGCATGTTGTCCTTTGACTCATTGTTTACTCTTACAGAAATATCACCTGTATGTGTTTTGTGGCTGAATATGAACAACTGAACGATAAAAGATTCTCCGCACTAAAAGTTTCGTTCCTCAGTCAGATCGTTGTGTTAAATGTCAGCATTAGCATTTATCTTATGTTTGTATATAAAAATGCATTTTATCCCTTAATTAACATTATTGTTTAATGAAATGTCTTCAGGCCAAACGGTTTAGAAGAAAAAAATCAACAAATTTTTTTGACTTTTTACTTTACTGAAAATCTTTGAATATCACAGTAGCTTTAAAATATAAAGACTTGAATATCTGGTGAATTATTAACTGTATTATTATTATTATTATTATTATTATTATTATTATTTCTCTGAGGAGCCGATGGTGGAGCGTCCGGCTGCGGAGTTCAGAACAACGTTAATGGATAATCTCCAGTGTGTCTTCATTATGAACACTCGGCTTTATATTTAACACTGCAGTAACAGCAAATTTGTGCGTGTGTGTGTGTGTGTGTGTGTGTGTGTGTGTGAGGTCCACTCACTTGTAGTTCTGATTGCCGGTGTAACTCCTCATGGCGAAGGCCACAGCCGCTTTAAAGAAGAACATCTCACTGTCGTTCCAGTCGTACTGTCACCACAAATATTTTTAATCGTTTATTAAATCATAAACAGCCTTTCCTGGTCTCATGATGAGGCAAATCAGAAGCTCGGATATTTTAAAGAGTTAACTGCAGAACTTACAGCGTCGTTTCCCAGAGCTGTTTTAATACTCAGCCTGACGAGGTAGCCGTCGCTTTCTGTATCTACAGACAGGGAGAGAAGTGGGAACGGTTACGTCTCACCGAATGTAAACATTCTGGTACAACACAAACGCGATCGCTGATCAAATCCCAGTGTCATTTACACGAAGGAGCCGTTAGAAGAAAAGTTATTCCGGTTAACCAAAGATGGCCGCGGCGTTCAGGTGTTCCCCTTCACGGTGAGGTTTAGTCCCATTTAATATTATTAGTTATTGTTAGTTATTACTCGGATTATTGAGAAGCTAAAGACTGAATGTAAGAGAACATCATGTAGGTTATTATTATTATAATTTTTTATTTTTTATTTTATGAAAACCATTCCTCTTTTCAAACACTGTGGCTGTTTTTCTTGCAGCTCTTGTAAAGATTTAGGGGTAAATTTAGAGCAGAAAGTTTTGGTTCCCTTTGTTGAATCGTCCTTTACGCCCAACATCACATCTGACACCAATTCCGTCCCCAATGAAACAGTAATCAACCCTGGGGGGTAACAGCATGTTAGGCTAAAGTGTAGGGTACGCTACAGTATACAGCATGGCTATATAAGACCGATGGCGTAGACCTGACGCAGAAGAATAACTAAGGCTGAACCAATCACTCCACAGTTCCTGGATCAGTGTTACATGTTTTATTGAGTGATGTTTGCTGTGCTTCAGCTGATGTGAAATGCATTTTAATGAGAACATAAGATTTCTGTTTATTAATCATTGACACTGATTAATGGTGACATTTACGATCAGTTGTGATCATTTCTGAATTGGTTCGTTCAGCCTCGTCCTTTATAACATTTTCAGCATCTCAGTGTCTGCTGTGTCATCTCTACAAACACTTCAGCTTAATTTCATGATTTGCTTTTACATGAGGATTTTGTAACTGTCCTGCCAAAGCTGATCTGATAACGGTGTCAATAAGTCATAAACAATAAACGCGGCTGTAATAAACATAGATTACAGCAATTCAGTTTACGCCCAATCCTCGTAAGAGTCGCACACCTTTTCTTTTTTTTCCTTTTTTTTTTAGGAATGCCTGCCTTTATGTCTCCTCCGTCCATCAGAGAAAATGGACGTCAGTGATTTACAATGATGATGATGATGATGATGATGATGATGATGATTTCATGGTGTCAAGTCTGTCTATAATGAGCGCAGGTTATACAGACGCTGCCACCTGTGCAACAGCCGTGATTAGAAATAATAAAGAGTTTCTAAGCGACGCTAGAGGGACAGTGAGAGACAGAGACAGTGCAAAGACACAGCAATCATCAGCGAGACATTCGGAGAGGAAGTGAGAAACAGCTGTTGAATGAGATACTGAGGAAAGTGTGACGGACAAGAGAAAGCCAAAAGACATCCAGAACTTTGAATTTCAGACGTATGAGTTCAACTCTGAGAGGTGCTGATGGACATTGGAGACATTGGAGTTTAAAAGACAAAGAAATCCTGAGACACAGAGTGACATCAAGAGACACTGATCAAGCAAAAGAGACACTTTTAGACTAGACATGAAGTTAGAGGAAATACAGTGCTACAGCGATCCACCAAGAAGACACTGAAAGACACAAGAGACACAAAGAACTTGAGAAAAAGACAAAAAATGTTCAGGAGTCACAGATATTCACAGAGAGATGCTGAGAGCGACATAAAGATAAGATAAGATGTTTTTTTTTTTCTCAATCCAGAGGATTCATATGAGACATTAATGAGATAATAGGACATGCTGAGAGACTTTAGGAGACCCTTGAGATAACGAGACGCGCTGAGAGACTCTGAGAGACACTTTGAGATAACGAGATGTGCTGAGAGAATTTAAGAGACACTTTGAGATAATGAGACATGGTGAGAGACTTTAAGAGACATTTGAGGTAGCGAGACAAGCTGAGAGACTCTAAGAGACACTTTGAGATAACAAGACATGCTGAGAGATTTTAAGAGACACTTTGAGATAATGAGACACGCTGAGGGAATAAGAGATACGAGAAACTAGAAAGGTTTAGGAGGTATCCACTCCTCAGAGAGACTCCGAGAGGGACTTTAAGAGAGACACTTTGAGATAAGAAGACACACTAGGAGAGACATTTAGACATGGATAAGACTTACCTGTCAGACATTTGCTGCTCACTAGAGCTGGAGCCACACACAACACACACACCATCCACAGCTTCATCTTCTCTTTTGTTCTCCTGTTATCTCTCTATCATAAACTTTTTTTCTTCCTTTCTTCTCTTTCACACACACACTCACTCACACACACACACACACAGGGTGAGAGCTGAACTGAGAGTGAAGTGTGTGTATCGCTGTTATTACCATGGCTGGGCATGAAGAGTGGAGGGGGCGGGGCAGGGGGGGGTTTAATGGTTGAGCAATGCACTGCATGGGATAAATCTCTCTCTCTCTCTCTCTCTCTCTCTGAAGGAAGTGGGAAATAGAGATTACAGCTCCTAGTTTAACACAAATGTGGGATGTGTGTGTGTTTGTGCATGTGTGTGTGTGTGTGTGTGTGTGTGTGTGCGCGTGTGTGTGTGTATTCTTTATTTGAGTAGTCTTTTTTTTAGGTTGTGCTTGGTAGTAAAAAAAAAAAAATTCCACTGCATATCATATTGTACTGTATATGACTGTGTGTGTGACAAATAAATTTTGGATTTGATTTGATTTGATTTGACATGCCAAAAACTATTAAGAGACAAGAACACTGCTCTAAAAACAAAAGAATAATAATAGATTTTTTTAAAAGAAACTGAGAGTCAAATAGAAAAAACGAGTCAGTTCTCTCTGTAACCACACGGTGGCAGCACAAATCCACACTTACTCACTACAACCAGGCTTTATTGCATCACAGCGAGATCCTGAATCCTGAATCCTGAATTCTGATTGGTCAGAAGGTGTTGATTGGTTCTCTATAACAGCATCTCTGAGAATAGTGCAGGCAGCAAAAGCGTCAGCACAGGGGTGTGTATAGCAGACGAAAATTTATATATATATATATTAACATTTATAGAAGGAGTCTCCAGTGTCAGTGTTCCATAACTGTGCCGCACTGTGATATTGTTTCTGACCTAATAGCCATAATTTATTAAAGACAAATTTATAGGATGTTAAAGTTAGGGTTAGGTAAATGTACTGACTCTAACGGATACATAAGCCACGCCTCCTTCACCACTATTTAACAGGTACATAGGCCACGCTTACTTTATTGCCACTTTTAGGTACATAAACCATGTCTCCTTTACTGCTAGAGTCAGGTACATAAGCCACGCCTCATTTTCTGCTACTGTCAGGTACATAAGCCACGCCTCATTTTCTGCTACAGTCAGGTACATAAGCCACACCTCATTTTCTGCTACAGTCAGGTACATAAGCCACGCCTCATTTTCTGCTACAGTCAAAGGCTTTTATTGACAATTCCATTACGTTTATTAAGTTTAAAGAGTCAGTATTTGCAATGTTGATCCTTCTTTTTTAAGGCCTCTGCAATTCTCCCTGACATGCTGTCAATCACCTGCTGGGCCACACCCTGACTGATGGCGCAGCCCATTCTTACATAATCAGTGAAGAATTTGTGTTTTTGCTTGTCCACCTGCCTCTTGAGGATCGACCACAAGTTTTCAATGGGATTAAGGTCTGTGGAGTTTCCTGGCCATGGACTTTAAAGGTCCGTATTTTGTTCCCAGATACACTTACTGTAGTTATCTCTTTTTCCTTATGGTGAGGAGCTCCATCATGCTGAGAAAACGACATTGTTTATCACCAAACAGTTTTTGGATGGTTAGGTGAAATTGCCCACTGCCTCGGCTAAGAAGCAATAACACACATGAATGATCTCAGGACACTTTACCGTTGGCATCATACAGGACTGATGGTAGTGCTCACTACATTTCAAGAGCATCAAAGAAGCCACTTAGCTCCAAGATAAGCATCAGGGACAGACTGAGATTCTGCTATAGGTACAGGGACTGGACTGAACTATAGATACAGGGACTGGACTGGACTATAGTTACAGGGACTGGACTGAACTATAGATACAGGGACTGGACTGGACTATAGTTACAGGGACTGGCCCGGGCTATAGGTACAGGGACTGGACTGGACTATAGATACAGGGACTGGACTGGACTATAGATACAGGGACTGGACTGGACTATAGTTACAGGGACTGGACTGAACTATAGATACAGGGACTGGACTGGACTATAGTTACAGGGACTGGCCCGGGCTATAGGTACAGGGACTGGACTGGACTATAGATACAGGGACTGGACTGGACTATAGTTACAGGGACTGGCCCGGGCTATAGGTACAGGGACTGGACTGGACTATAGGTACAGGGACTGGACTGGACTATAGATACAGGGACTACAGGGACTGGACTGGACTATAGGTACAGGGACTGGACTGGACTATAGATACAGGGACTGGACTGGACTATAGGTACAGGGACTGGACTGGACTATAGGTACAGGGACTGGACTGGACTATAGGTACAGGGACTGGCCCGGGCTATAGGTACAGGGACTGGACTGGACTATAGGTACAGGGACTGGACTGGACTATAGGTACAGGGACTGGACTGGACTATAGATACAGGGACTGGACTGGACTATAGGTACAGGGACTGGACTGGACTATAGGTACAGGGACTGAACTGGACTATAGGTACAGGGACTGGACTGGACTATAGGTACAGGGACTGGACTGGACTATAGGTACAGGGACTGGACTGGACTATAGTTACAGGGACTGGCTGGACTATAGGTACAGGGACTGGACTGGACTATAGGGGACTACAGGTACAGGGACTGGACTGGACTATAGGTACAGGGACTGGCCCGGGCTATAGGTACAGGGACTAGACTGGACTATAGGTACAGGGACTGGACTGGACTATAGGTACAGGGACTGGACTGGACTATAGGTACAGGGACTGGACTGGACTATAGTTACAGGGACTGGACTGGACTATAGGTACAGGGACTGGACTGGACTATAGGTACAGGGACTGGACTGGACTATAGATACAGGGACTGGACTGGACGGCACACCTCCTTCATCCTTGACAATTACATAAACCACGCCCACTGTACTTCCTGGTACATAAATCACACCTCCTTCACTGTCAGGTACATAAACCACACCTCCTTCACTGTCAGGTACATAAACCACACCTCCTTCACTGTCAGGTACATAAGCCACACCTCCTTCACTGTCAGGTACATAAGCCACACCTCCTTCACTGTCAGGTACATAAACCACACCTCCTTCTCTGTCAGGTACATAAACCACACCTCCTTCACTGTCA
Source organism: Clarias magur (assembly GCA_013621035.1). NCBI lineage: Eukaryota > Metazoa > Chordata > Actinopteri > Siluriformes > Clariidae > Clarias > Clarias magur. The sequence continues at coordinate 264,295 of QNUK01000430.1, read as the reverse complement.
GGTACATAAACCACACCTCCTTCACTGTCAGGTACATAAGCCACACCTCCTTCACTGTCAGGTACATAAACCACACCTCCTTCACTGTCAGGTACATAAACCACACCTCCTTCATTGTCAGGTACATAAGCCACACCTCCTTCACTGATGCTGTCAGGTACATAAACCACACCTCCTTCACTGTCAGGTACATAAACCACACCTCCTACTCTAACACTGACAGATTTAAACCACGCCCCTTCATGTAGAGTACCAGGACCATAAGCTCCTCCTCCTTGTGTGTATACTGTATATAGTATATGTGTGTGTGTGTGTGTGTGTGTGTATACTGTATATAGTATATACATATATATATATGTGTGCGTGTGTGTGTGTGTATACTGTATATAGTATATGTGTGTGTGTGTGTGTGTGTGTGTATACTGTATATAGTATATGTGTGTGTGTGTGTGTGTGTGTGTTCACGCACTGCAGAGGCCGCGCCTCTCTCTGTCCTTCCTTGCGCGTGATCAGTGCACAGTGTGTGTGTGTGTGTGTGTGAGAGAGAGAGAGACACACACACACACACACACACACACTGCAGGTTGGCGTGAATGCGCGCGGGAGGTGGGCGTGGTTTGTGACACGACGCTCGCGCGCGCTCTCTCTCTCCCGGTGTTACAGTCGGTTACAGACGGTCAGGTGAGTAACTCACTCGTGTTCTAGTGTGTGTGTGTGTGTGTGTGTATGTATATATATATATATATGTGTGTGTGTGTGTGTGTGTCTCTGCGGTTTCTGTGGCGTTTTGCGGCCGGTGTGCTCACGTGCTTAAAGCCGGGTTGCCAGATTGTGCGTCTCATCTGAGAACAATGAGTGAATATGGAGTGTGTGTGTGTGTGTGTGTGTGTGTCCGCGGTGTCTCACTGCACACACACACACACACACACACACAGGGTGCTGATCTAATCATTTGACTCATTAATTCTGGTGTTCACGGAGCTTTAATCAGGACTTGACTGGGTTTGATTGAATCCTCTGTGGAATCCAGTTTACTTTCACTTTATCTTCTTTATTCTTAGATTTTGGTCACTGTGTCAGTTTTCTATCTTAAATGAATGTAGTTGCTTGTATTTTTACAATTTACTTTACAAACACCTGCTCATGGTATTAGATTATAGATTATAAATAAAGTTTACTTCATCATACGGATTATAAAATAGATTAAATGTTTAGATTAAAGCTAATAACGGAAATATTTGTAGTTCTGAAATAAAGTTGAATTTATCATTGTTGAAGGGTTTACGCTGGTTTACTTGAGTAAGGAGACGTTTCTGTTCCTAAACTCTTACTTGTTTTTAATAAAAGGAGCTTTTTATTTCCTTTACAGTTTATTGTTGGTGGTGTTGGTTATTTTATACAAGTGATACACCCAGATGAGGATGGGCTCCCTGTCGAGTCCGGTTCCTCTCACCGTTTCCTCCTGTTGCCATCTCAGCTTTGGCTTGTTCATCAGGGACGATCTCATTATCTAGTTGTGCTGGGCGATATGGCTGAAAACTCTATCACGATATCAGTGTTTCATATCGGTCGATATCGATAATTATTGATATTTTTTATTATGCATTTGAAATAAGAACCAGGAGGAAAATATATTACATTTAAACATTTTTATTTTAAACTTAATCTTCCTCTGATCATAATCCCCTCAGTTATTAAGACAGAAATGTCAGCAACCATGGAAAACTCAAATAATTAAAAACGTAAAACATAAGTCTAAAGTCACAATTAACACTTAACAATTATCTCTTAATATTTTCGGCCAGGAAGAGCATAGCGTGGGTCAAGCACATGTATAAGCTTTTTATAACCTGGCTTCTCGAGAGTGCTAAGCGGAAGCATGTCTTTGGCTTATTCTTAACATTTTGATTCGTACACACTCACATTTCATAAAAATGTTATTCTTTTGATTGTGTAAAGCTGCTTTGCGACAATGTCAATTGTTAAAAGCGCTATACAAACAAAATTTAATCAAATTGAATCGATATGATATGCCACTGTCTCCGTTATATCTTTGTACCGTTCAGATTCTTTGTCTTAAGGCACTGAGAACCTCTCCATGGTGGCCTGCTGCTTGTGCAGTGATTTTTGGGGCAGATCGCCGATCTCTGATCACTAGAAGCTGTATCAGCCGATACCGATCACCGATTACAGGGTCTACTTGACGCCTTATCATGTAGCATTATTTATTCAACTATATCGAACAACGATGTAAATGAAGTATTGAAATTATAAGAAGAGGAATATCATGAATTGACAACTGTATTTACTGGCAAGTAACATGTGCAACACATCAACTTAAAACTTAGCAGCCTGTGCTTGGTTAGTAATTGGGAACAGCTTAGAGCCTGACAAATACAACTTTCCTGTAGATTGTATAAAATTAAATAAAATAACAGACAAGTAGGACGTGAGTCTCCGGAAGTTCTGCAAGGACAGGCAAAAAATTAAACATGTTTAATTTTCGCGTGGAAAAATGGAAACGTAATCACAGGGCAAAAACTCGCGGTGAATCATGAAGCCACCGAGAGAAACCGCGTAGGTGAGATAGGGGAATATTATACCGACAACTGAGTGAGTGGCGACGCGCGAGTTCCTGAGCTCTCCCGGTCTCTTGCGCGAGACAACTTCAAACTGCTCGTGTTCTTTACGTGACTAACCTTCAAATGTCTGATGAGGTTCGTGGTGATAAAATGCTTTGGCTGCTTCCCGCCTCGTGGAATTGTCTTGTTACACAGGTTGCACATTGCAACACAACAGGTAGAATTGCCAGAACGGTGAAGCCGGTTTAGCAGCGGGCAAAAAAAATTGTCTCATGAATTTTGCGACATCTGATCGGCTTTTCTATATCGGCCATTATAGAGACTGCCGATCACGTGTCTGTCGCGATACATAGCGTTATCGTTTTATCGCCCAGCCCTATTATCTAGACACATTTTTCTCACTCATTCACACTTCCATAAATTTCCTTTTCATTTTTGTGAAGCTGCTTTGAGATAATGACCCTTGTTAAAAGTGCTATAGAAATAAAATTGAATTGAATATACAGATGAGTTTAACATTTTAACTTATTAAGATATTTGAATTAAAACTTGTCTTACAGTTGTAAGTTACACTCTCACTCACTCATCATCTATACCGCCTAATCCTGTATTCAGGGTCACGGGGGGCCTGGAGCCTATCCCAGGAGACTTAGGGCACATAGCAGGGTACCTGGACAGGGTGCCAATCCATCACAGGGCACAAACACACACACACACACATACATACATACACTCACTCATTCACACACTACAGGCAATTTGGGAACGCCAATTAGCCTAACCTACATGTCTTTGGACTGTGGGAGGAAACCGGAGTACCCGGAGGAAACCCACCAAGCACGGGGAGAACATGCAAACTCCACGCACACAGAGACGAGAATCGAGCCTGGCCGGGGATCGAACCCGGACCCTGGCGGTGCAACAGTGCTAACCACTACACCACCGTGCTGCCCTTGTAAGTTACAGTTTAAGCTAAAATTGTACGTTACATTTCTACTCTAAATTTCATAATGTAATAGTTTGGCTTACGGCTATAGGTTTAGTTCAGGGCAGCTCAGAGATCTCCTCAGATCTGTTTAACATACAGTATGAGGATGGAAAGAGGATGGAGATATACCATACAGTATGGATTGTTTATTTATTTTCAATCCAGTGTTATTTTTACACTCGTTAAGAATGCTAATTATAGGGCCTCCGAGTGGCGCAGTGGGTAAAGCGCTCGCCCTATCATCCGGAGATCGCTAGTTCGAATCCCGGGTGGTGCTGTAACCTCTCGCAGCCGGAGGTCTAGAGAGAGCTGATTGGCCTCCCCTCTCTCAGAGGGGAGGGATGAGAGGTACTTAGTGCTCCTCCCACATTAATCACGGCTCTACAGCCAGTCTGGGGCGTCTGTGAGCTCGCGCAGCGGAGGGAGCGGATAGCGCCGTCCTCCGAGTGTGTGACTCCGCCCCCAACGATGCGGCCGGCTGGTCTTCGGCCCTCCCGGCTGAGTGGTAGTAGTAGCCTTAATGTGGAGCCCCCTAGTGACGGGGAGGAATTGGACACGACTAAATTAGGGAGAAAATCGGGGAAAAATCCAAAAAAAAAAAAAACAAAAGAATGCTAATTATTGAACGTCAACCTGACGACTTGAGAATGCCGCATAATTTAACGTTTGTGCAGTGTTTGTTTGTTTGTTTGAGAGGTGCGTTCATGTAATGACTTTGGTGGTGAGGATCATTTAGAAAGCTGAGCTCCACAGTAACTGTAGCTCATTTACACAGCAGTGTGTTTTAACTTTTAACTTCTATTATCCATTTCATGGTCACACACTTTATAACCCAAGTAAGGGAACAGGCTTGAAGGTTTATTTCTTAACCCTTTAACAGAAAAATTCAACAAAAGCGTTTCTGTTTGAAGGAGTCAGCTGATTTGCTTCTGCTTACTCAGGGGATAAAATTACTTTTAGACTAAACAATCATTACCTACTGTAACCACTGAAAAAGCCTGTGTGTGTGTTTGTGTGTGTGTGTAGAGAGAAAGATGACAGGAAGTGTACTACCCCTCTGACAAAGCGATGGGTTCCACACTCCCCCGTGTTTCCTCCTGGATCAGTCACACGTCCCCACTGATCCTGAGTCAGTTATTTCCACAGGGTTGTTTATTTGGATAACTTTGGGTTTTACACTGCCTGGGAAAAAGAGTTGCAATTTCAGAATGGACAAATTATTCGTCTGCATCAAGCAAAGAAAACAACTAAACATTAAGAGTCTTCAACACATCAAAACCTGGAAGTGAGAAGTCCTGAACCGTCAACTCTGGAATAAATGTGACGGATCATGAATGTCACTTAAACACCTGGGGAAGTCGAATGCTAAAGAAATCAATAGTAAAAATCAGAGCTATGATTATTATAAGTAAGAGGATTTCCACACACGCACACACACACACACACACACTTACAGGGTTGGGATTAAACAGCTGTTTGTCAGTGAGACTCATCAGAAAAAAGGCGATGCTCCCATCATGCATAGCGTCCACTGTACGCGCCTCTGGAGACAGTGTTCTGATCTGGGGTCGCTTCAGTCGCTCAGGTCGAGACTCAGTAACATGAAGTCACATGACCACCTGAGTGTACTGAATCAGCAGCACATCACATCTGTGGCGGGTCTCTGTGATGGCGCACGACATGTTCCAGGACTCCACAGAGTGTGTATGTGTGTGTGTGTGAGTGTGTGCAATCAAAGCTAAAGGATTTATTTCTTTCTCAGTAAATTATAAAAATAATTATTTCACTCGGTGAAATACTGAGAGCACACAGTGTGTGTGTGTGTGTGTGTGTGTGTGTGTGTGTGTGTGTTGTGCCAGACCATGGGGGATTCCTCGCCCTATTGTGTGTCACTGCTTGGACAGGAAGTGCAGTTTGGCCCATTAATCTGTTTCCTGTCGATCAAGGGACTTGTTGTGACATCGATTGGCACACAGGAACACAAACACACACAGATAAATACACACACACACACACACACACACACACACACACACACATTTGGAACATATTTGATTAAACAACATCAAGCAGAAGAAGAGCCTCGATTATATTCGGTTTTGAAAAATCTTCAGTGAATCCACAAAAACATGATGGGTTGTGTGACTATCAGCTTCTGTTCTGTTAAAAAAAAAAATTGTCAAGTGATGTCATCAAAAAAGGCAAATCTCACACACACACACACACACACACACACACACACACACACACACACACACAGGGACAGAATCTTATTTCATTCCATGGTTCAGACAAAAGGAAGGAATGATATACATGATAAATAATAACAAATATTTTTCATACTAAAATTTGTTGTATTGATGATATTTTAAAATTAAACAGACATTCATTTATTGATGTAACTGTCCTAAGGATTCTGGGTAAATTCCGACCCTGTGAGCCCCTGACGGGAAAAACATTCACTGCAGGCTCTCGCTCGTGCTTTCCTCTCTTTTACGATCTCATAATGTTCCAAAATTTAAAAAAGTGCCCCCCCTCCCCCCCATCTCCCCCTCTCTCTCTCTCTCTCACACACACACACACACACACACACACACACAGAAGGGCAGGATGTTATTGGTATGCGAACGGTGTGTAGACAGGCCCGACCTGTCTGACTCGTTAAACGTGGGTGTGGCTTCCTGTCCTGATGAGCTTTACGTGGCTCATGACTTCACACAGCTGCAGCTCGACCGCCTTCATCACACAGTTAACAGGAAAACCGTCAACACCAGACTGCTGTGATGGAGCGCAGCTACTCCGTACGCGCTGGACTGGACGCGTTACCTCTAACAGCGCGTCACCGCGTACTTCATTCCTCTAACGCCAAGCGGTTTACTAAGACTGACACTGGAGACTCCTTCCACAACATATTACTTAATATATAAGGATTATAGGAACAATAACGCAGCAACGATAATGAGCACATTAACATAAACCTGCACTACTGTCAGAGCGACTGTTATAGATCCTCCTGACCAATCAGAATCCAGAACCAAGTCATTGAACCCAAAGGCTCACACAAAGCGCTGTTGTTGAGTCGCAGAGTGACCTCGAGAGGCGACAGCTCACGGATTTCCTCCCTGATCAGGAAACTATGCGGCTTAATCCACACACACACACACACACACTGAATGCCATTAGTCCAGCCTGACCTGCCTTCTGACAATACACGGCACGTAAACAGTTTGTGTGTCCATTTGGTCAAGCAAGGCCACTGCTAAGCCAGGTGCTGTTCTGCTTATAAACAGCTTGTATAATCATTCAGTCGGTCTCACCATATTAGTAGCGATGGTTTAAAATATCTTTATGACAAATACACCCAAAAAAATGCATAATACATATTAGCACAGAAGAATTCCCAAACCCCAGCCAGTGCCGGTCCCAAGCCCATGTAAAATGGGAGGGTCGCGTCAGGAAGGGCATCAGCGTAAAAACCTGTGCCAAGTTTGTATGTGCCGACCAGATGGTCAACAAACTAAAGTGTTTTATTTGTGTCGTAATCGTGCTATAATAATGCTCATGATACTCACGAAATAAAAATATTTAGAAGCTCAGAAATATTTGCGGATATGAATATATAAAAAAATATAGCTGATTTATTCATCTTTATATTCATCAGTGACTCAGTCAAAGAATGCAGGATAGGTTTATTTCCTTAACCCTTTAACATTCTGCTCAACTTTTTGGTACTTCTCAGTACACTTTTAGTGACTATTCCTTGAAATGTGTGTTGAACTTAACCTGATTGAGCCATCTCTACCACACGGTTGAGGTGTGCTATGCTAAAACAAAACAATCCACTGCATGTCTTTAAATAGTATCTTTTCAATTGTTTTCTAGCGTACCTTGAAAAAATAAAGCAGATATGTGCTCAAAAACATTTGCGAATTTCTTTTATTTTTTAAAAGCATATTCAATATATATACTGTAACACTTTTACCATAAAGCAACATCTCAACCGTTTGGTTGAGAACTAAAATTAAGTTCTTAAAAAAAATTATTTAAAAAAAGACTTTTGTTATTATTGCCTCAAATAAATAAAATTTAACAAAATTGTTGCAGATTTTTTTTTTTAGAAAGTTAAGGCTTAAAATGAAGCTTTAAGACAGCTTTAAAGAACATAGCAATTTCCCTTGAGAATCGTTAGAATGAGAAAGGACAAGAAACGGTTCTCTTCCTCTTACATAATCCTTTCCCTGAATCTCGGCTTAATCAGCATGTATATTTTTAGCGTGTGTATATTTTCCGTGGTTCATGTTTACCGTCGCAGTATTGGACCTGAACTGTACAAACACACTCCTGCTGTAACTAACAGAGCGTCTTTATTCCTGTCCCAGATAACGGAGGCGAGTGCGCGGTGGAGCGTCAGGAGCGTCAGAGCATGAGGAGGTAAGACGGAAGGAAGCGAGAGGGAAAAGCACACAGCATGAGCAGATTAGCGATGCTCGCAGGATTTACGTTAAAGACAGAAGACGTTGTGAAGAATCGCTGAAGTTTATCTAAAGACATGTAGACCTGTGGCACGTCAGAAACCCAGGTGCGCTAACGCAGGACCAGATGTGGGTTTAATTGACAGAGCGAGGACTTGACTTTAAGAGATCCCAAAATTCATAATCGCACTGCAGCATGCTTTATAGGAAACCGGAATTGTACATAACTTGCATCGTTAGTTAGCAGTACTGGGATTAGCCTTGATTTCTGATTAGCAGTTTTAATCACTATGAGAATGAAGTAAAGCCTTAGAGCTTAGCTCCAGGTCAGTGTAAGGCCAAAGCTAAAACAGTGTGTGTGTGTGTGTGTGTTTGGTATAAGCTAACAGCTTGTTTGTATCTTCATAGCTGCATGATTAGCGATACTTGTCACGAATAAATCCTATTTAACATGAATATAGCATTGCCGTCACTCTTTATATTCTCTAGCATAACTCTATATATGCTAGCCTGACTAACAGCTTAGCACTGTTGAGGTTTTACACCAAGCCAATATCATATAATGTTCACCTGACATAAGTACATGTAAACTAGTGTCATGTGTTAGCAAAGTAGCAGGAAGCAAATTAACAGACATTCGAGTTAGCAAGCGTAATCAGATGGCTACTAATACGAGGTGGTATCAAAAAGTTTCGAGACTAGTTTTGCAACACACCACCAGATGGCAGCACAAGGCTGCACACAGTCATAGGGAGCACCGACCTTCAGAAGTCTGTGCAACTGGTGCTATTCTGACCACGTCTGCTATTTCATCATGGCCAGCAAGTTAGAATAAAGACATTCCGTGCGAAACTGGACAAATCTTCCACGGAGATGTTTGACATGATTCAGCAAATTTACGGCGATGCTGCAACGAATCGTTCGAGGTGTTTTGAGCAGCATGCACAATAGCGGAAGAACATCACTGGAAGACGATGCGAGATCAGGAAGACCGTCAACGAGCTTTACCCCTGAAAATAGAAAATAAAAAATCGTTCTGCATCTTGTGTGTAATGATCAACAGAGAACAATCCACAACATCACTGCCGTTGTCGGTGTGTCTTACGGAACAGTCCATGCGATCCTCATGTCTGATTTGAACATGCATGTGTTGCTGCCAAGTACATTACTGCACAGTGAAATTCATTTTTCCCATATCCCATCGTAACTGGGGTCAAAGCATTGGGTCAGCCATAATACAGCGTCCCTGGAGCAGACAGGGTCAAGGGACTTGCTCAAGGGCCCAACAATGGCAACCTGGTGTAGTTGGGGCTCAAACCGCCAACCTTCCTCTCAGTATCTCAGTGCCTTAGCCCTCTTAGCCTTAGACTCTACAGTCTTCACACTGGAAGAGGCCATCATCTCACCGACCATGCTCATCGTCTTTTCAGAGAGTCGCGGCATTGTGCATGGAGAATTCGTCCCCAGGGTCCAGACCGGCAATAGCGGATTGTAATGCCAGGTTTGAAGACGTCTGAGGGAGGATGTACAGTGCAGCGAAAAAACAGAGCTTGTTAACAGAGCTTACCTTGAAACTTTTTATTACAACCTCTAAGCATTTAGGATCTTTCTGGAAAAAAGCATGAAACATTACATGTCGTGGAAACGTGATAACGTCTTCCTCTACACGACAGCAGCCTGAATTTGTGAATTTAGCAACAAATCGAACGCTATGCTAAGCATGTTATACACACAAGTTTCTAGCTCGCTATTAAGCTGATTTCTAATGTTATCTGAATCACAGTGTTAATCTTATTAACTGCTAATTAAGCGTTATTTGCCGCATCATTGCCCTACATGTCCGTTTGTGCGGCGCGACGGCTCTGGACACATTCCTTCCAGAAGTTTCTGTCGTGTCTGAGGCGTGCAAAGCTTCTGCTTCACAATGCGGGGTGTGACATAAACCGCCCGAAAACATTTATAAGAAGGTGTGTCTGAAACGTGTGGACATTTTGTGTGTGTGTGTGTGTGTGTGTGTGTGTGTGTGTGTGTGTGTGCGCACTAGCAGCTGTTTAATTATTGCTCTCCTGTGGCGTATCACTGTCTCTGGTAATCTCCCACCTGTTACACTGGGAGCACACACACACACACACACACACACATACACACACACACACACACACACACACATACACACACACACACACACACACACACACACACACACACACACACACACACACACACACATACACACACACACACACACACACACACACACACACACACACAAACACACACACACGCAAACATACACACACACACACACACACACGCAAACACACGCAAACACACACTCGTAAACATACACACGCAAACATACACACACACACACACACAAACACACACACACAAACATACACACACACACAAACACACATACACACACACACGCAAACATACACACACACGCAAACACACACACACACACACACAAGCATACACACACGCAAACATACACTCACACACACACATACACACACACACAAGCATACACACACGCAAACATGCACGCAAACACACACACACACACACTCACACACAAGCATACACACACGCAAACATACACTCACACACACACATACACACACACACAAGCATACACACACGCAAACATGCATGCAAACACACACACACACACACACACACACACACACAAGCATACACACACGCAAACATACACTCACACACACACATACACACACACACACAAGCATACACACACGCAAACATACACGCAAACATACACACACACACACGCAAACATACACTCACACACACGCACACGCACACACACATGCACACGCACGCATACACACCCAAACACGTTCTTGCTCTCTCTCTCTCTCTCTCTCGCCCTCTTCTGGTGGCTCTGTGCAGTGCAGGAACAAAATACATCTGTTTTCTTCTTTGTTTATGTTTCAGGTGTTTTTCCTCTGTCATCCACTTTTTATCTTTCTTTATCTACCTTTTCATTTACTCTCATAATTATAATATATTTTTTACATTTTGACATTTGTTTCTTGCTTTTGCTATGTTTTTATATTCTTTTATATTTCCTTATCTTTGATTTTACTTTACTTTATCTTCTCCTTTTTCTTTCTTTTTCATTATTCTCTGTTATGCATTTTATTTTGTTTATCGGTGTTTGTGTTTTTTGTGTTCCCCCATTTTCTCTCTCTCTCCCTCTCTCTCTCCTCTGCAGATGGATGTGGATCAGTCGGAGTATGCAGATGACCCGTGGGTGATCACGGCTGAACAGCTGGATTATTACACACATCAGTTCCTCAGTCTGCAGCGTGACCCGAGCGGCCTGATCCTGGGTGAGAGACGTCCACCTTCACCGTTTGTTACTCCGACTCACGTGTTACACACGTGTTGACCCAACAAATTAAATATACACTTTAACAAATGTCCATAATTTTTTTCAATAATATTTTTTAGGCCCTGACGCAAAGAACTTCTTCACGAAGTCGAAGCTGCCCATCCCTGAGCTCTCTCATATATGGCGAGTTTAACTTCTAACACACTGTTTCTAACTAATGTTTAAGATGAATTCCTGAAGGCAAAGCATCCGTCATAAAATCTCGTTTATTCACGTTGAGATCAACACGGATTTTGCTCACGGAGACGTTTTACTCAGACTGAAGCGTTATCACGTCATCATCACGTCTGCTTTAAACGCTGATGTTCCTGACTTTTCCGTCTCGTTATCGCGTCGCTCCACCTTTTACACTCAGGATTACAGAATAAACAGCGTCAAGACACTCAATTAATCATCAGCCTCAGCCATTAGCTTATTCCTGCCTGCATTATCCAGTTGCTTAGCAACGGTAGACACTAAATGAATAAATAAACAAATTACACCATGTGTTTGTGCCGTTTTTCTAAAGTAGCCGTTTTTCTTTAATTTATATAATTTTTAATTAGAAATTTTTATTTTCTTAAGATATTACGATATTTATGATTTATAAATCTGATAAAAAAAAAATCACATCTCCTTTTTCCCTTTTCTTTCCTTCTGTTCTCTAAAAACACTTTAAAATCCTCAGTAATGTAAATCTAAAATATTACACATCATTCATCAAAGTTTTCTTTAGATCTTTTATTTTATTACTATTTTTATTCGGTATTCTTGGGAAACATGTTATTTACTGATGTAGTCCTTTACAGAGTATTCCTTTAATAACGATGTTTAGCATTGAAAAATATTTATCCATAAAAAATCTTGATATCTACATTTTAAAAATGAAATCCTGTAATTTTAATGCCATTAAAATGCATTAATCTCAACACAAACACACACACACACACACACACACACACACACACACACACACACACGCGCGCGCACATGAGCAGAAATCATCTACAAGTGTGTAAGTTTGGACCAGACCGTATGTTTTTGTTGTGCTTATAAACCCCGCCCCCTGCCGTCACCCTATAGGGAGCTGAGCGATGTGGATCGGGACGGAGCCCTCACCTTCCCAGAATTCTGCACGGCGTTTCACCTGGTGGTGGCGCGGAAGAACGGTTACGCACTCCCTGATCACCTGCCGCACACACTCCTCTCAGCCTTCAGACCTCCGCCTCAGGTACGCGTCAAACACATCATTAACACCACAGCGCCGCTGGATTCTGAATCTAGGAGGTGTGAGGTGCAGTAGAGACTCTGTTGGTGGAACTGTGTATGTTTGTGAAGCTTCAGCTCGGGGTGTCTCCTCGCTCCTCTTACAGTGCAGAACTCTAACAGTGATTAAAGAACGACACGCAGACTTTTATTGGTTAATATATAATAATATGCCGTTCAAGTCAAAGCGGGACTTTTGACATGATGCAGAGTAACAGAACGCAGTCCTGAGAGTAAACACTCCCTTTATGTCTCTATATAACCCCCTGATACACTAATGCACTCATCCCAGTGTCTCACTAGCACTTGGACACCATCAAGGTGGAAGGTTTTCCTCAGTACACCAGAGACCAGAGTGCAGTGACTTGACGTCTTCTGTAAATGTCACTCACCTGTTTAACGCCTTCATTCCCCCGGAAATGTCATCACAAGTCCCGGTTTGACTTGAACACAGCTCGTATATGTTTAAATGATTAGGAAACTACAAAACATTTATATGACAATGATGGTAATGTCGCTTTAAGCCTGTTGGTGTTAATGGTAAGAGTCCGGCGATGTAACCGTGGTGATTTTACAGGACTCGCAGCCTCTCATCGTTTTTGAAGACGGAGAGACTCTCAAGCACAAGGTACTTCAAAACACTTTTTATTTCACAGTGTAATTCAGACAGAAGCAGACTTTGGATTCCGGATTCAATGATTATGAATAAAAGAGTTTTTTAGAATAGATTTGAAAATATACTTCAATTCACTCACTCACCCTCTGTACTCATGGTCGCGGGGGCGGGGATGGGGGGCGGAGCCTATCCCAGGAGACTTAGTGCACAAGGCGGCGTACACCCTGGACAGGGTGCCAATCCATCGCAGGACACACACACTCACACACACACACACACACACACACACACACACACACACACACACACACACACACAGGAGAAATGCACCACTTCAGGTTCGTGTTAAACTCTAAACTCAGTCTACACTAATGACAGTTTCAATACACTCTTCTACATGAAGAATCATTTTACAGCACATTAAACAATCGATTCATTCCTTTATTAATTCTCAGTATCTTCTTCATACTAATCGATCACGTCTCATTAATAAGTCCCGCCCCCTTTCCTTCGCTTCTGTTTCTCATAAAAGCCCAGTTCCTGATTTCATCATCATCATCATTGTTATTATTATTTTGGCGAATCGCTACAAGCCCATGAATCTTGACGAGCACATGGTGGTCTAACAGAAAGATCGTAGGTTATTTCGCTGCTTTAGGACTCCACCCATGAATCCACACTACTACCGGCAACTTGTGGGTTCATGTTTAGTATTGATTTTTTTCTTCTTCAGCATTTAGTCCAAGTATTGAAGAAAATGCTCGATCCTGATGTTTATTTCTCTCTACACTGTAACACAACACTGAAGGCGTTTCTATAAAACACACAATCATCTCCTCTGAACAGTTGATATTGAGATGTTTATCTGCTCCTTCTGCTCTGTGAAGCTTCATAACGCCTCTAATCTGAGGTGCTGCTTGAGGTTAATTGGTGATTTCTGAGGCTGGTGACTCTAAATGAACTTCTCCTCTGCAGCAGTAAGTTTTGGTCTTCATGAGAGACAGTTTCATCCTGGAGCTCGATGGGGTTTACAAACACACTCGACACACAATACTGTTCTTGTGAGGACTGTTCCAGAACAGCCGACCTTTATGTCTTTAAAAAAAATTTTAAAAACTGGCTTTTATTGTTGCATAGTTACGTAATTCCATATGTGTTATTCTTTTTTAGTTTATCGTTATAAAATCCCCAGGATTGTTGTAGAATGTAGAAAAGAAATCACTAAAAATAAAAATAAACAAATACATTCGGAAGTGATCTCAAACTTTTGAGGGTCAGTGTAGTGTGTATATATATATATATATATATATATATATATATATATATATATATATATATATATAATTTTATAATTTTACTGAATTAGTTTTTTTTTTTACAGCTTGGTCTCACATCTGTATTATTTGTTGTTGTACTATAACACTAAGAAGTGACAAAGTTCACTGTTATGTACATCTATGTTAAGTAAGAGTCAGGGGTAACTCAGTGGTCAGGGTATCAGACTACGGCTCGGACGGGTCGAGGTTCAAACCCCACCAAGTTGTCCCTGTTGGGCCCCTGAGCGAGGCCCTTAACCCTGAACTGTTCAGATAAATACTGTAAGCTGCTCTGGATAAGAGCGTCTACCAAATAATCGAAACGTAATGTAAAAGAAATAACATGAACTGATGTACCTTAAGCTTTTCCCTGAAAAATCTGAAAAATTAGGAAATATTTTGTACAACATTGCCCCCTAGTGTTCAAACCAGCACTTTGTTTTTTTTTTTTTTTTTTGCTAACATAAAACTATAACTCTGTTGATTTTATGTCTCTAATTTAAATCCTGTTCTGTTGGACAGGAAATGGGCGTCACCCAGCAGGAAGTGAGAGAGGAGACGCATGAGCAAGGTACTCTTTATGTCCTACATGTCTGAAAAAATAAGATAAAGTATCCTAATGGTGTGCTCATTTTAATAAAACATGGCGTTGAAAGCATGAAGTTAAACAAATTTAAGGACTATGATAAATAACGTACATATAAGCAGCAGCACTGTGACGTCAGTGTTTAGGGTGTACCGCCCCCTGGTGGTGAGGACATGTGAGACATTATTTACTACAGCTAGCCCACTCACAACCATCCAGCTGCAGGTTAACGTGGTCGTTCCTGATGTGTGTGATAGTAAGAGCCTGGTGAGGGCGAGACGCCTGCAGTGCGGTTTAGTCCAGCGTGATTAACAGGGTGTGATGCTGGACGTCTCCGTGTCCCCTGTGTGTCGTCCCTGAACCGCTACAGTAATCTGTGTTTGTGCTGTGTGTGCAGAATTCAGTCAGGAGAGAGCAGATCAGAACCAGCCAATACAGCAACTCAGCACTTTAAAGTCAGGTAACACACACACACACACACACACACACACACACACACACACACACTCCCTGTGAATTACTGCGGAACCTGAAACACTGGATTTCCTCAGACTGGAACTGAACATGTAGCTGTGTTCAGAACCAGTATTCTCCTTATATCATCTGTCATAATTATTGAGTTATTATTGCTGCTGCCTGTGTGTGTGTGTGTGTGTGTGTGTGTGTGTGTGTGTGTGTGTGTGTGTGTGTTTCAGCTCCCCCTAGTGAGCTAGATGTTAATGCAAAGTCAAAAACAAGACCCAGGTATAATGAGCGTTTTTATTTGATCCAGAGTTTCATGATTCAGTACCCTTTAGATGTGTGTGTAAGTGTGTGTGTGTGTGTGTGTGTGTGTGTGTGTGTGTGTGTGTGTGATGCACAGGTCTTACTCCAGCACCTCTATAGATGATGCTATGAAGAAATCAGAAGAGCCGCCAACTCCACCACCACGACCTCAGAAAACACACTCTCGCGCTTCATCACTCGATCTGAATAAACTCCTACAGCAGGGTAACACACACCGATACACACCGTCACACACCATCACACACTGATACACACCGTCACACACCATCACACACTGATACACACCGTCACACACCATCACACACCGATACACACCGTCACACACCGTCACACACCATCACACACTGATACACACCGTCACACACCATCACACACTGATACACACCGTTACACACCGTCACACACTGATACACACCATCACACACCGTCACACACCATCACACACTGATACACACCATCACACACCGTCACACACCATCACACACTGATACACACCATCACACACCGTTACACACCATCATACACCGTCACACACCATCACACACTGATACACACCGTCACAGACTGATACACTGATACACACCGTTACACACCGTCACACACTGTCACACACCACCAAACACCGTCACACACCATCACACACTGATACACACTGATACACACCGATACACACCGTCACACACCAATACACACCATCACACATTGTTACACTCTGTTACACTGACACTGTTACACTCTGTTACACTCTGTTTCACTCTTACACTCTGTTACACTGACTCTGTTACACTCTGTTACACTGACTCTGTTACACTCTGTTACACTGACTCTGTTACACTCTGTTACACTGACACTGTTACACTCTGTTACACTCTGTTACACTGACACTATGTTACACTCTGTTTCACTCTTACACTCTGTTACACTGACTCTGTTACACTCTGTTACACTGACTCTGTTACACTCTGTTACACTGACACTGTTACACAGTTACACTCTGTTACACTGACACTGTTACACAGTTACACTCTGTTACACTGACACTATGTTACACTCTGTTTCACTCTTACACTCTGTTACACTGACTCTGTTACACTCTGTTACACTGACTCTGTTACACTCTGTTACACTGACACTGTTACACAGTTACACTCTGTTACACTGACACTATGTTACACTCTGTTTCACTCTTACACTCTGTTACACTGACTCTGTTACACTCTGTTACACTGACACTGTTACACAGTTACACTCTGTTACACTGACTCTGTTACACTCTGTTACACTGACACTGTTACACAGTTACACTCTGTTACACTGACACTGTTACACAGTTACACTCTGTTACACTGACACTATGTTACACTCTGTTTCACTCTTACACTCTGTTACACTGACTCTGTTACACTCTGTTACACTGACACTGTTACACAGTTACACTCTGTTACACTGACACTGTTACACAGTTACACTCTGTTACACTGACACTATGTTACACTCTGTTTCACTCTTACACTCTGTTACACTGACACTGTTACACTGTTACACTCTGTTACACTGACACTGTTACACCCTGTTACACTGTTACACTCTGTTACACTGAAACTGTTACACTCTGTTACACTCTTACACTCTGTTACACTGACACTATGTTACACTCTGTTACACTGTTACACTCTGTTACACTGTTACACTCTGTTACACTGAGACTAATTTACACTCTGTTACACTGTTACACTCTGTTACACTGACACTGTTACACTCTGTTACACTGACACTGTTACACTCTGTTACACTGACACTGTTACACTCTGTTACACTGACACTAATTTACACTCTGTTTCACTCTTACACTCTGTTATACTGACTCTGTTACACTCTGTTACACTGTTACACTCTGTTACACTGACACTGTTACACTCTGTTACACTCTTACACACTGTTACACTGACACTGTTACACCCTGGTACACTCTGTTACACTGTTACACTCTGTTACACTGACACTCTTACACTCTGTTACACTGACACTGTTACACTCTGTTACACTCTTACACTCTGTTACACTGACACTGTTACACCCTGTTACACTCTGTTACACTCTTACACTCTGTTACACTGACACTGTTACACTCTGTTACACTCTGTTACACTGTTACACTCTGTTACACTGACACTGTTACACAGTTACACTCTGTTACACTGACACTGTTACACTCTGTTACACTCTTACACTCTGTTACACTGACACTGTTACACCCTGTTACACTCTGTTACACTCTTACACTCTGTTACACTGAGACTGTTACACAGTTACACTCTGTTACACTGACACTGTTACACTCTGTTACACTCTTACACTCTGTTACACTGACACTGTTACACCCTGTTACACTCTGTTACACTCTTACACTCTGTTACACTGACACTGTTACACCCTGTTACACTCTGTTTCACTGTTACACTCTGTTACACTGACATTGTTACACTCTGTTACACTGACTCTGTTACACTGTTACACTCTGTTACACTGACACTGTTACACTCTTACACTCTGTTACACTGACACTATGTTACACTCTGTTACACTGTTACACTCTGTTACACTGACACTAATTTACACTTTGTTACACTGTTACACTCTGTTACACTGACACTGTTACCCTCTGTTACACTGTTACACTCTGTTACACTGACACTGGTACACTCTGTTTCACTCTTACACTCTGTTTCACTCTTACACTCTGTTACACGTTTACACTCTCTTACACTCTGTTACACTGACACTGTTACACAGACACTCTGATACACTCACACTGTTACACTTTGTTACACGTTCACACGAGATATAAATCCACATCTGCATGGAATGAATTGTTTTTTTGTTTCTCAGGTGATAAGAGTGGCTGGCTTCCTCCTCCTCCTGCTCTACCACCTCGCACTCTGACCTCACAGGTACAAACACAGTCATACACAGACACACATACCAAGATAGGAAGAAATGACAATGCTACTTGTATAACTATATAACTACTTGTACTATATAAGAGAAAGTATGTAAACCTTTTGTAATTTCATGTTTTTCTGCATTTGACATAAAATGTGATGGGAACTCCTGCTACATTAGTTCTGCCAGGACGAGTGAGCTCAAAGTCCTCCTGAACGGAGGTGCGGGTCTGAGCCACAGCTACAGGAAGCACCTGGTCGAGGTTATTGCTGCCAAGCGGGCGGAGTCAACCAGTTATTAATTCCAAGGGTTCACTTACATTTTCCATTTTGAATGTTGACATGAAGGATCAGAATTATGTTTGTGTTATTATTTCAGACAGATTATATTTATCAATATTTTAGATTTAGATGAAGATCAGATCAGATTTAATCACAAATGAATGCAGAAAACCATCAAATTACAAAAGGGGCACATACTTTCTCTTGCCACTGAGTTACGCATGAAATATTATTACAGAATATATTTAAATAGAAAAACTTTATAAAATACATGTATTTGAATAATTTGATTAATTCGAGTGACAATGAGTTGAGAAACTTTTCATCCCACACACACACAGCAGACGCCTCACTTTCCCCCCGGGGCGGAACAAAACTCCCAGCATGCCATGCAGCAGCCTTATTTTGACTTTAATAAGTGCAAAATTCAGGAGGTGAGAACACACACACACACACACACACACACACACACACACACACACATAGCTGGTGAATTTCATATGGAATGTGTTCCAGATCTGAGCTTACAGCAGCTTAAACATGGGATGAAACTAAATAGACACACACCCTTAAAGAAACACACACACACACACACACACACACACACCCTTAAAGAAACACATATATGTATACAGAGCTGGTATTTTCCCACAGGAGTCACTATCATGTTCCTATTTTCCCATCTAATACTAATCCTAAACACACACGCGCACACACACACACACACACACACACACACACACACACACACACACACACACATACACACACACACACTGTGAATCTGAAACATACTTTTCCAAATGTTATTACAAGCTAGAAATTCATTTATATTAATACATTATAACAGGATATAGCTTTTACAAGGTAAAGGAATTGAGTGTGTGTGTGTGTGAGTGTGTGTGTGAGTGTGTGTGTGTGTGTGTGTATTCCCTCAGTGCCCTTAAGCCTTCCCTTTCTCCGCCAACATCTCTCTCTCTCTCTCTTCCTTTTCCTCTGTTTTCTTTGCCAAAGCTAATATTAGTGTGTGTGTGTGTGTGTGTGTGTGTTTAATGAGTGACGTGTTCCCTGACACCTCACACAGCGTGTTTCTGCAGTTCCTAAAGTAAAGCTCCCTCTCTCTCTCTTTGTGAGTTTTCTCTCATTCTTGATTAAACTTTAGATCTGTCTCCACACACACACACACACACACACACACACACACACACACACGCACACACACACACTCTGCAGGAATCTTAGCAGCTTTAAAGTAAGAATATAGGAATTGGTTCAGTTTCATTTAATAATTATTTAATTTAATATCAGTTTAATTATATGTAATTTAATCTAATGTAGTTAACTCTTAATGTCGTTTAATTTGGTTTCATTAAATGTAACTTAACCCAATCTAATTTAATAAGATTAGGGCTTTAATTTCAGGTTTAATTTATTTAATTGTCAGCCTATTTTTGTAATTGTTTGTAATTAAATTTCGTTGGTTTGCTTCTCCAGTGGATTAACACTAAAATAAAACACTAAAAAGCGTCCAACAATACCGTGGGATGTGTAATGACTCAGAGTCGCCACTGCGTAGCGCTGTTGATCACGTGAAACATTTAGCCTACAGCCGGGGACGAAGGTTTTGGAAATGGAACAAACATTCATTTCACCAGGTCCTGCTGCGTCAGTGTGTTTAGACCTTTGTGTCAGATGTTCCTCTGTCTCAGACCCTCTGCACATTCAGTGCTCGGAGTTCAGTGTGATGGGATTCAGGTCTGAGGACTTTCCTCACTTGTAGTTCTCACTTCTGCTGGATGGCGAGGAGCGGCGGGACACTGTAGCAGTCTGACATCGCTGACATTTGTAGACACACTCAGGAATTGTTTAATAGCGCGTATCCTTATTTTTTTCCCAGGATTCCACTGTGCTTTCCCAAAGCCACACCCCTCAGAAACCCACACGCAGGAAACTCCCCTCGGAATCCCAGAATGTGAATCATGTAGTGGGTGTGGCTTATCCAAACCCCGCCTCTTCATCAGTGCCCAAACCTCAAAGGTTAGCAATGATTGTTATAATTACTACTCTGTGTGTGCGCATGTGTGTGTGTGTATGTATGTGTGTGTCTGTGTGCGCATGTGTGTGTGTATGTATGTCTGTGTGTGCATGTGTGTGTGCGCGCATGTGTGTGTGTATGTATGTCTGTGTGTGCATGTGTGTGTGCGCGCATGTGTGTGTGTGTGTATGTCTGTGTGTGCATGTGTGTGTGCGCGCATGTGTGTGTGCGCGCATGTGTGTGTGTGTGTGTGTGTGCGTGTGTATTTCTGTGTGTGCTCATGTGTGTTTGTGTATGTCTGTGTGTGTGTGTGCACATATGTGTGCATGCGTGCATGTGTGTGTGTCTGTGTGTGTATGTGTATGTGTGCATGTGTGTGTGTGTGTGTGTGTGTGCGCATGTGTGTGTGTTTGCCATGTGTGTGTGTCTGTGTGTGATAAATAGAGAGAGAGAGAGAGAGAGATGCTCATCTCTCATGAGTGAATCCTCACACACACACACACACACACACACACACACAC
>QNUK01000430.1:232500-240000 GCA_013621035.1 Clarias magur | reverse complement strand
CCGAGATAAACAAGTGCAGCGAGGATTTCACAGTGACTCGGTGCACATCTGCTCTCAGGCTCAGGCGTCACTACTACTGTTCCTGATGTTGTGTTGAGAGCGACTAGATCGAGTGCTGCTCTGTACACTGACGAGGAATAAGAGCGCACGCCATTTACTTCAGTTAAATCAGATATGTTGGTGATCTACGGGACACCTGATTATTTCAACCCTCTGCGTCTCCGCATTCATACATCGTCACAAGATTTTTGGTCATAGTGAAAGAAACACCCAGGTCAAGACTAACAGTGTACAAAACACAAACACGAGACATGACGGGGATGATGGGTAATGCACTTCAGCGCTCCTTTAGCGCTTACATAACGATTTTATCGTGTTGCATTTCACAGCAAAGGAATCCACCTTAAACCTTTCTTTTTCAGTCCACATTTTCTATCCTGACTGTTTTTCGGGTTTAAAGGCGAGTGTTTCTTCTGTGTTTAAAGTGTGTGTTTCTTCTTGGACACTTCTTGAAAAATCAGGAAACTTTGGAGAACTAGGTACAGATGATTTTAGTAGTAATCTGCATGCAGAGACCAGAATATTGACTTGATATTGAGCTGCAGAACCTGCAGAGAGTCTGAACACCAGGAACTTTCCTAAAGTAAAAACCTAAACTCTGGACTTAATCACAATCTGAATCAGAATACAGGAATATTCTGGAATGTTCACTTCATTTATTGTCCCTTATGCTCTTCATCATAACTCCTTGGTTCTTGGTTCAAGGGTTCGTTAAGGGTTTGAACTGGAACGTGTCATGATTTATTGAATGTTCATAAAATTACTCTTACTGTGAATCTCTTCATACATTTTTTTACTCATATAATGTTTATTTTTATAAAATTCACAGATTGATAAACCTAGAACAAATTTTTTTTTCTATTCACCCTTTGTTATAATGACATTATAGCGCCCTCCTCCCACCGCACATCGTCTCTGTATTTTCACTGTGCTATAAAGATGCAATAGACCTAAAAGCAAAAAATAAAATTGTGTGGTGTGTGAAATAACCCTGTCTATATGCAAAAACACACTGCTGCGGCTTCACTTCCTGTTGCTGCTGATGCTGTTACTTTTTAATCCTGAGACAAATTCACATTAAACACACACACACACACACACACACACACATTTCAACATACCTGACTCAATAAAATGACATGGCGTGTGGAAGTGAAACCTGGAACACTGTAATCCCTCCTCCTCTTTTGTGTGTGTTTATTATTTTCATTTGCTGTGAAATGTGTTTTGTATCATTTCTATAAAACACACTGAGCTGCTTTTACAGATAAACTAATACCATCCTGTTTTACACTAAATACTGAAATCATTGGAGGTAATATTTTGTAAATAAAGCTACAGAGTTCCACTTTTAACAACTGTGTTTTATCAATCAATATTCTATCTATCTATCTATCTATCTATCTATCTATCTATCTATCTATCTATCTATCTGTCTGTCTGTCTGTCTGTCTGTCTGTCTGTATGTCTGTCATGTTCAGAGTTCATGCAACAGCAAAAATTCCAGCACTTACAACAAGAGAGTAGGAGAACATCTCAATTCACCATCAAACCCCATGGCACATCATATACCAACATTCACTATCAAACACCAACATTCACCACCAAACACCAATATTCCCCATTAAAGACCAACATTCACCATAACACAGCAACATTCACTATTAAACACCAACATTCACCATTAAACACCAACATTCACCATAACACAGCAACATTCACTATTAAACACCAACATTCACCATTAAACACCAACATTCACCATAACACAGCAACATTCACTATTAAACACCAACATTCACCATTTAATACCAACATTCACCATAACACAGCAACATTCACCATTAAACACCAACATTCACCATTAAATGCCAACATTCACCATCACACAACAACATTCATCATAAAACACCAACATTCATCAGTAAACACCAACATTCAGCAATACATACCAATATTTACTACCAAACACCAACATTCACCATCACACACCAATATTCACCATCACACACCAACATTCACCATTAAATACCAACATTCCCCATCACACACCAACATTCACCATCACACTCCAACCATCACACAACAACATTCACCATTAAACACCAACTTTCACCATAACACACCAATATTTACTACCAAACACCAACATTCACCATAACACAGCAACATTCACCATTAAACACCAACATTCACCATAACACAGCAACATTCACCATTAAACACCAACATTCACCATAACACAGCAACATTCACCATTAAACACCAACATTCACCATTAAACACCAACATTCACCGTTAAATACCAACATTCACCATCAAATACCAATATTTACTATCAAACACCAACATTTACCATTAAACACCAACTTTCACCATCACACACCAACATTTACCATTAAACACCAACATTCACCACACCATCACCTCCTCCATAAGTTTCCTTTAATGGAATAAATCAGTTTCAGCGTCTGAGATTAAAGAATTGTGTCAAATTTCCTACAACTGCTGATTATTTTTTCCTACAACTACAGGGTTGAATTAGCAAGTCATATGTAATTTCTGTCTTAGTGAGCAGAACCCTGCACCCTCCAATAACACACACACACACACACACACACACACACACACACACACACACACACACACACACACACACACACACACACAGGATTTAGGTCACATGCCTGATTGTTTTAGTCGTATTCTGCCAGGATACAGCCCCATAAACAGCAACTACTGAGTTCAGCTTAGGTTCTCCTCCACTCCTCTCTCTCTCTCTCTCTCTCTCTGTTAATAATTGATGCAATAAAAAAAAAACCTGTCCAGCTAAGTGAAGGTGTCCAAGTGCACTATTTTGTAATCATGTCCAAAAACATAACATATGATGAACACAACTGATAAGATCCCACAAGGCACTATACGGAAAGTGTCTCAGACTGACCTACATGGTAAACGAGTCGGGATTAATGTTTCCTATTGTGTTCTTGAATATTATACTATTTCTACTAATACTACTACTAATAATAATAACAATTCATTCTAAAATTTTCCACTTCCTCTATATAGCAGTGACACTTTTGCTTTTCCCTTTGTATCCTATTCTTTGCAGTAATATTATTTAATTAGTTTTTTAAAATTAATTATATTACATTAGAAATAAATGTATACTGGTTATAAGATAATAAAAGTTAACTCATTTTCCTCAGACCTTATTTCATTCTAATGCAAATCAGATGCCTTGCACCTCCTGTTAAACATATTGTAACATATTGTTTAATTCTGTACACCTAACCTACCGAGTATGCTAACCTAGCCTAGCCTAGGCTACCCCGAACCTGCTCGGAATACTTCTTATAGACGACTTCTTTAAAAAAACAAAAAAATCTCTCTCATCATCATAGTTTATAATAAAAATACACAAAATATAGTATATGGTAGCGAATTAGTTGGTTAACCTCAGGATCGTGCGGCTGCATAGGAGTTCTGGCTCGCTAGTGCCACCCAGCATCACAAGAGAGTATTGCACCGCATAGTGTTTGATCTACGTATGGGTTACGGTGTAAAATCTGTAAAATGACTTCTTACATTTTTTTTCTATAGTAATGATGAAAGTATGGAGGGGCAGAATCAGCGGAGCGAACACACACTACTCACATTACTGTGTACTCACACACACACACACATTCACATGCACACACAAATAGATAGAGGCAGTCAAATTTGTTCATGGCAGCTGACACACATGAGGTTCAAAGGTCACATTACTATTTGTTGCCTTCGGTACACTGACTCTCCCTGTCTACACACACACACACACACACACACACACACACACACACACGCACACACAGAGCGTGTATCAGATTTGTCAGACTGTCCGACTCTTTCACATTCGCTGAATGCGGACTTCACTAAATCCATCCATAAAGCCTTTTCCTGTGGAGAGAGGCTGATGTCAGCACACACACACGCACACCTACACACACACACACACACACACACACACACACACACACACACACACACACACACACACACAAACAGAATCATGACCACAAGAAACCTGACTTTCCAGACACACCATCATCCTAAGCACACTATAGGTCTATAGGATCAACATATCAGGTGTGATGAAGAGGAGAGACTGTTTCCTTCCTAAAGCTGATTATTTTTCTAGAACAAGAGATCAAATGCATATTTCTTATCTATATAAATAAAAGAAAGGTTTTGTCTGTACATTTGTCAGAACTCTCTTCTTTAATGATATACATTTCATAAATCGAAGGACCAGAAACCAGTATCAGAAAATTAAACTCTGTGTGTCTCTCTGTCTGTGAAATGTTTGTCTCAGCATCACACAAAACTGTCTGGACCGAACTGACTGAATCTTCTGCAGCATTTAGATCTCTGGCTGAAGTTTAATCTGCACCATCAGTGAATCTACATGTGGAGTAAAAGCGATGTTATGAACAGTTATGTGTGGGATTTAATCATCTACTGTAAAATAATCTACTAATGCGCTACTGTCTCAATGTAAACAAACACCTGCACCAATAGATATTAATGAGAAAAGATAAAGTGAATGTTTTGACTGGGATCAGTTCAGATTTTCACTTTGGCTGAAATAACAGCGCTGAAGTGGTAGAAGTGAATTTTAACACGCCGGAGTCGTTTTAAGACGAAACTTCATCTTTATCTGATGGACTTTTTCCATTTCTCATCTGTGATTCTCTCTCCGATTACCGAACAGCGAGTGTGTTTGTCTGAGCACCAAAGAAGTACAACTTAGTGTAAACAAGGCGTCAGATACTCAACCTTACAGAATGTGATTTCTGTCTGTTAATAAGTGAGACAGAGAGTTCTGCTGTACAGAGAGACACACACACACACATGGACGTGGACTTCAACCTGAAGTAACAATAACAACTAGAGAGGTACATTTCCTGAAGAAACTGTGAGTGTGAGTGGCGCTTGCCGTGACGTCATAGAGCTTCCCACGTCATAGTCATGGGTGTAGCTGATGTCACAGCTGATGTTGGTCGTAATGTTAAGTCTATGAGAATTTTGGGGGCGGCAATTAACCGCCCACCCCCGCTAAAAAAAAAAAAAAAAGTCATAGCACCCCATTCCCGATTCGACACCTCATTCATGTGTCTACGACGAACCGCGCGGGACTAGTTACGCGCCAAACGTTCATACGGAAGAAGAAAAAAGAAAAAGAAAATTGGATAATAAACCTGTGGGATTATTATAGCAGTCCTTCGCTTCGCAAAGCACCACTAATACTAATACTAATAAAAATAATATCACTGATTACATTACAGACCAGCAGATTATTATTAGATTTAACCTTGTAACTCTGCCTACTGGCTCTATAACGGTTACACTGACGCTGCCGCGGGGCTCTTTATACAAACGGTAAACAGTGAGATGATTACCGCTCCGATTCCGCTCCGATTCCGCTCCGGGTGTTCGGGGAAGCCCCGCGCGTGCACCCGCCCTCGGTTTAAAGCGGCGGACCGAGAGCGCGCGCAGCTCCGCCGCGTCCGCTCAGTGCAGTTCGCTCTCACGAGCTCGGCGCGCGCGGTGTGTGTGCGTGCTCCGGGATGGAGCCCGAGCCGCGAGCGCGCTTCGAGCCTCCGGAGTAACATAACGAGAAAAAAAAAGGGAAAGGAAAGAAGGTGGAAAATATTTTCTACAACACAAGAATAAACTTTAAAATTTTTTTTTTTGTGGTGGGATTTTATCCTTGGTGGGAGCAGAACTGTAAGCTGTAGGACACTCGGAGCATGCCTTTCGCTAAGCGGGCGGTGGAGCCGCGGCGGCTGTGCAGGAGCGCGCGGCCGCGGGCAGACCCGGAGGACCTGTGCGCGCTGAGTAACGCGGCTCTGTCCCGCACCGTGCGCCAGCTGTCGGACCTCGCGCGGCACGCCGGGTCGCTGTTTCACGAGCTGGAGCGCGAGCTGGCGGCCACCGACCGGCGGCTGCGGGACCTGCGGGAGAGAGTGCGGCGCGTGGACAGGAGCACCGAGCAGCTGGACCCCAAACTGGAGGCAGTGCGTGAGTGCGGAATTCTTGCTCCTTTCTCTCTCTCTCTCTGTGTGTGTGTGTGTGTGAGAGAGACGCTGTTTGCTCCGTGGTAACGGTACTGAAGTTCTCCAAAGTCTTTGCGCACTTGCGTCACGTGTCTTTGTACATCCTGGCACACATGTGAGGAGAAAATATTTACGGTATTTAGTCATATAAACACACTCGTGTATTATGAGTCGATTCTTTCAAGCAACTCTCCAGTCAATAGACCTGCACACACACACACACACACACACACAATGGGCAGTTTGTGAATTCCAGTTACCCAAACCTGCATGTCTTTGGACTGTGGGAGGAAACCGGAGTACCCTGAGGAAACCCACGAGCACCGGGAGAACATGCAAACTCCATGTACACAGACCTGAGGCGGGAATCAAACACGGAACCTGTAGGTGCAAGGTGACGGCGCTAACCACTACACCACCTGTGTGCACCTGTCTTTGGTGGGTTTCCTTCCGGTACTCTGGTGTCCTCCCACAATCCAAAGACATGCCGGTTGCTGTTCACAAAGTTCCCGTAGTGTGTACGCGTCTCGTGCCCCAAGTCTCCTGGGAAAGGCTCCAGGCCCCCGCGAGCCTAAATACAGGATAAAGTGGTACAGACGATGAGTGAGTCAGTGAGTACAGTTCCTTCTTTACTCATTCTTTCTTCCTATACCCCCAGTACCCTATATAGGACAACATAGGCTACTTTTAGCTGGTGTAACATGAAACACACACACACACACACACACACACACACACACACACACACTGTTATCCATATCAGTCTTACTCAGTGCTGCACCATTACCATTATATCAGCCCAGTGTAGAGGGATTGGCAGAGGGGTGCCAATACTTTGTGCTGACCAGCACATTACAAAAGCGAGCAGTGGTGAGACAGGTGATCATCCTAATCAAACAGACACAGGATGTGCAAGCAGAATAATATAAAAGGGCTAGTTTTGCTATTGTGGTTATTATGAAAGGGTTTTCTGATGACATCATCATGTTTACACACAACCTGTCAGCTTGTGTTTCTTTTTCTTATAAATTCCTCTGATAACACGTATGCGTCCTGTGGAAATACCCATTTAGGAGATATACACACTGTCAGGGCGCGTCCCTTTCTGCTTCACTATGGGTGTGTGTGTGTGTGTAAGAAAAAGAGAGAGTTTTTAAACTTATGGTGCTCCATTAGACAAGTGTGTGTGCGCGTCAGCATTGATCTGGAGTGTGTCACACGCCAATGATGTGTTTATACACTGCTTCTCTCTCTCTCTCTCTCTCTCTCTCTTTATCTCTCTCTCTCCATAACACGTTATTACATAATTATACAACATCTGTAACTGCACATTCCCTTTCTT
>QNUK01000430.1:205000-230000 GCA_013621035.1 Clarias magur | reverse complement strand
GTGCTAGTGTCTGTGTGGAACACTGCTGCCGGGAAACCTGGAAATATGGACGCTAAGCTGGAGCCCCGCTAGTGCCTTACCCTGACTGCTTAGCTAGCTTTTAATTCTATTTTATAGACAAAGTAAAGGGACAGGGACACTGAAAACGAGTCAGAAGTGTTAGAAATATCAACATTTACCTCAGATATGGTCTTGAATTTACATAGAAATGATTAGATTACATTAGAATTGCACTTAGCATTAAACACTGTTCCCTTTAGCAGTGTGACTATCTCACTTACACACACACTAGTGTCTGTGTGGAACACTGTTGCTAGGAAACCTGGAGGTATGGACGCTAAGCTTGATCTTCGCTAATGCTGCAGCCTGACAACTTAGCAAGCTTTAAAAAAAAAATTTTTTTTTATAGATGAAGTAAAGGGACACAAAATCGCGTCAGAAGTGTTAGAAATACCAACATTTACCTCAGATGTGGTGGTAAATTCACAAACAAATGCTTAGTACGACTAGAATTATACTGAGCAGTGAACGCTAGGCAAAATATTCCTATTAGGAGTGTGAGTATCACATGTACAGTACACACACGCTAATGTCTGTGGGAAACGCTGTTGCCGGGCAACCTGGAAATATGGTTGTTAAGCTGTTGCGCTGCTAGTGACCAGTGGCTGAGAGTGACGGTTTAGCTAGCATTTAAGTTTTGTTTATTTATTTTTAATAATTAAAAAGAAGAGTGAAATTGGAAACGAGTCGGAAGAGTTCGCAAGAAAATGGTACAGACTGTATGGTCCCCCTGCATGGACTATATGTCTGTACCTTGGTCAGAACTCACTCATCCAATTATATCTTTACGTTTCATACATTGAAAGACCAAAAAGGTCTCAAAAAAGATTTCTGTCCGTCTGTCCAGCCAGACTTTGTCACATCATCCCTAGGGATGCACCGATACCGATACCGGTATCTGATATCGGCCTCGATGCCACATTTCCTAAAGTACTCGTACTCGTTAAAAGTCCCCCGATACCAGGGACCGATTGCACGGTCTGAGAAACGTCTATGTTTGAGCGGCGTGTAAGGGGTTAATCACAAGCGCCGAGCGCCCGACCCCAGGCCCCGGCTGCAGCTCAGAGCGGGGAGAAGGCGAGGCGAGGTCGAAACGAGACGTGTCAGCCGTGTGGAATCATTTCAAAGTGAATGAAGACGACAAAACAAAGGCGGACGGCAAATTGTGCTCAGCGGAATTGTCCAGAGGAGGCTCAAAAGGTAGCGCATTTAACACAAGTAATTTAATCAAGCACCTAAAATCCCAACACAACGAGTACAAAGAGTTTACCCACGCTTCTAAACCAACACAACGCTGCACGCTGCAGCAAACTCTTGTTTATTCTTGTCTACGTTCATTAATGCGTCCAAAGCGTTTACAACAAACTGAAAAATATACTTGAGTTGCACTGTCACTGGGTTTTTTTTTTTTTTGGATTTTTCCCCGATTTTCTCCCTAATTTAGTCGTGTCCAATTCCTCCCCGTCACTAGGGGGCTCCCACATTAAGGCTACTACTACCACTCAGCCGGGAGGGCCGAAGACTATCACGTGTTTCCTCCGAACCACGTGACGCCAGCCGACCGCATCTTTTCAAACTGCTCGCTCGCGCACCGTTGGGGGCGGAGTCACAAACTCGGAGGACGGCGCTATCCGCTCCCTCCGCTGCGCGAGCTCACAGACGCCCCTGACTGGCTGTAGAGCCGTGATTAATGTGGGAGCACTATGTACCTCTCATCCCTCCACTCTGAGAGAGCTCGGCCAATCAGCTCTCTCTAGACCTCCGGCTGCGAGAGGTTACAGCACCACCCGGGATTCGAACTAGCGATCTCCGGATGATAGGGCGAGCGCTTTAACCACTGCGCCACTCGGAGGCTCACTGTCACTGTTTAAATTTTTTTTCAAATAATTATTTATTCTGTAATATGTTGCATACAACATGCTTTTCATTTTAAATAAATGTTCTTAATTCCAAACTAGTCCCTTGTTTTTTTTTTTTGTTAAATTATATGACCAAAGCTGTTACCTGTAAATTTAAATCATGTTTTTAGTACTTGGTATCGGTATCGGCGAGTACTGAAATGCAAGTACTCGTACTCATACTCGTTTTCCAAAAAAGTGGTATCGGTGCATCCCTAATCATCCCACAAAACTGGCTCATCTGAATTTAATGAAACTTCGCCAGTCCTTTGGTATTTGCCTAAAGTTAAACCTACTTTATAAACAACATTTTGAGTAGAAGGGAAGTTATGGTTACTTCATAGCATCTAGCACTATTTTGGACGAGTATAGCACTTGTTCCCTCGAGGTGGGCGTGGCCACACGGGCATCAGTCAGCAGAGCCAATCAACATGATAGTTTACTGTAAATACACAAAGTATTCGGAAAACACAGAAATGATTGTCATAGTCACCATTTGTGTTGTCATATAAAAAGAAATTCATCAGAACTGTTACACACTTTTTTTCTTCTGGTATTATGAATATGTTGTGATTAACACACCAGCAGGAACGTGATGTGGAATCGTCTGTACGACTCGCGTTTGCTTACAGCGTTAGCAAGGGGAGCAGGCACGCGGTAATCACTCTGCACTCTTCCCTCAGTCGTGTTATTCTGGCCGATGGTGAAGTGATGCAAAGTGACACAAAGCACACCCACACACACACTCTCTCTCTCTCTCTCACACACACACACACACACACATCTCCATCCCCTGTTGTGGCAGTTGAACATTGTTTGGAGTAAACCGTAAAGCCAAACTCTTTCTGTTTCCCGCTAGCAGTGAGAATCTGATAAGCTCACTGAACGTGAAATCTGAGCTGAGATTAGCATCTGAGTCAGCGTGTGTGTGTTTTCACTCACAAACAGATTATTTCCACCCTGTAATGAATAGGTGGAAGAGATCCGATTTCAGGGAAGAAGAGAGAGACCGTCCTGGAGTTCTGTAGATGTGCCTTATTTGACTATGATGATGTAATTTATGCAAATGGACGTTCGGGTGTTGGTAATGAGACGGCACCGTGTCACACGCACCAATGTTCATATGGAGTGCGTCATATGGATAGATCAAGGCCACTGAGCTATTTTCGTTTTTAAGACACTGGTCACTTTAATAGGAACACCCATACACCTTCCAGTTCTCTGATACCAATCAGAGAATCGTGCAGCGACGGTGCAGTGCACAAACTCGTGTAAATACAGATCACTTCGTTCTTACACACCAGACATCAGAATGGAGAAAAGGCTGACGGAGAGGCTCCAGTAACTCAAATAAGCACTTTTTACATCCGCGCTGAGCAGAAACGCAGGACAGTTCTAACCTTGAGGGGGCTGGGCAGAAGAACACATCCACTCGGTCATTAAGTTTAACAAAAGCTGGATTATATTTGATATACGTTGCTATATAGATGTCTGGTAGTGAGAGAGTTGGAATGTAAGCAGACCTGTGAATTTGTGTGTGTGTGTGTGTGTATGTGTGTGTGTGTGTGTGTGTGTGTGGCTGGAATGGCATTCTAGTGTTGAGGGTGGAGCTCATACAGCGAAGCATTTTAGACCTTGAGAAAGTTCATGAACCTTTAAAACTGGTAGGGTGACGCATGTGGATAATAAAGTGGGATTAGTGGTTTTGTGTGTGTGTGTGTGTGTGTGTATGTGTGTGTATGTGTGTGTGTGTTATTTATGCTCTAAAATAAATGGCATGAAATTTCCCATGGCATGGCTCAGACATTCTCAGACCTTTAACCCTTACAAAGCAGCTCCAGCAGCGGGATCGTGACTGTCTGTTTAATGAGATTTCTAAATAATAATAATAATAATAATAATAATAATAATAAAATTCACATCATTTTGTTCTCTTTCAGATTCATGTGCATCTACTCAACTTACTCATCATCTATACCGCTTTATCCTGTATATCTGGGGGGTGGGGGGGTCATGCAGAGCCTATCCCAGGAGAGACAGGGTGCCAATGCATTGCAGGGCACACACACACACACACACACACACACACACACTATGGCCATTTTGGGAATGTCAATTAGCCTAACCTACATGTCTTTGGACTGTGGGAGGAAACCCACCAAGCACGAGGAGAACATGCAAACTCCATGCACACATAGAGGGGAATCGAACCCGGACCCTGGAGGTGCAAGGCGACAGTAGATTATGATTATTTTTAGCATGTCAAGCTCTAGGCTTTTGTGAAGTTAACACAGAAAGACACACACACACACACACACACACACACACACACACACACACACACACACACACACTGCTTTCTTCCATTTTCAGCAGGTAATGTAGACAAGTGCACACGCCAGTCTTCACCGATGAGCTGTGTGCTGTACCCGAGCACTCGCAGATGAATGGACGGGTCACTAGAGCCTCTGTAGGCGCGTCTAAGAACAGTTTAAAAATTTCTTTCTACTTGATGTTTAACGGCGGTTGGAATCCAGTAGGTTACATTACCGCCAGCTGTACTGTACGGCTCATTCTCTTCATCTTGACGGCCTCTTAAAGCCAAGTTTCCAGACAAAAAAAAAAAAGTCTAATGCTTCCTCTTCATCTGCGTTTATTCAGCATTTCCACACACTCTGTCTTCTCTACATGTGCCACTCCGCGCCTTTGATTGGAGTCCTGTAAGTTGCATCAGCGCCACCTATAGGTCTCTCTGCTCTCAGCTCCCCTGTCCTTTAAAGCCGGTCCAGTCTTACACCATGAACACCATTAAATGCTTCCTTCCCTGATCAGTGACTCCCCATTCTAACAGACTTTACCAACATGACCTTCAACTCTCCCTGATCCCTGATTCTGGCTTCTGGATGCAGAACAGGTTTTATTCGCTCATCTCTGACTTCTGGTTCCAGAACTTGTCCAATCAGACAAGTCTCCTGCGTCACAGTGAGGAAGTTTGAGAAATCGTTGAAAGACTTTGGAAATCACATTAAAGATTTTGCATTCATCGTACGTTGTACAAAATTCATTTAAATTTGCTCATTAATTGAAATTAGCGCTGAACGATTTGATCAACAACCTGACACTGCGATTACTTTGACACGTATCGTGATGGTGATTTAAACTGCGATACTTCACTGTTAAACGCACCATTCTGTATTAAAATGTGTTTATCGAAGTTAACAGCACAAGTGATCTCATTAAGAGGATGTTGTATGATATTTATCAGAACCTCAAAATGAAAAATAAAACAATGCTTAAATTATTGACGGACTCGACATAAACTCTCGACTATTCGCATGTCACCTGTGATAAATGAAAGGCTTTTGCAGGTAAATAATTGCACGTGTCCGGTTTGCTTGCAACTTGTGCAGCATTATGTCACATATACATTTTCATAAAACTACTAATCCCAGTGATATCTCAGAAATGTGCATTATGTCATAATTTATTACAGAATCCGTATCACATCATGATATGATTGAGAAACCTAGCAACTAAAAATAGAGATAAAGCGGTAAGGAATTTGTTTGACAAATCGTGTGTGTGTGTGTGTGTGTGTGTGTGTGTGTGTGTGTGTGTGTGTGTGTGGGGCGATGTCTTCTATGAGCACTGTACCTTGAAAAAATATTCCAAAAAAAAAAAAACCCCCCACTAAGGATTGATTTCGTCAGAAAGGCATCAAAGGCATTCCTTTACTCATAAACCATTTTTGGATGAGCCCATTCCCATCCCCACACACACACACACACACACACACACACACACACACAGAAGCAGCCATACGCTGTGCTTTCTGGTGTCCTGTGGTTGTGGACGAGCTCCACCGCGTGTGTTTATGACTCCGCAGTGATGATGACGGTTATAATGATAATAGCGCCACTTAGCTCTTCTCTCCTCTGTCATTTGGCGCGCAGGTAGAAGGTTGTGTGAGGCCAGTAATTCGGTTCGTATGAGAAACAGAGGGGGAGAGAGAGAGTGTGTGTGTGTGTTGTAAATACAGTGTGTGTAATCACAGAGTGCTTTGTAGTAGTTGCCAGACTCCTGCAAAACGTCTAAAGCAGATTGCAGCCATAAACACCCCATACAAACCAGACTGACCTCTGCACTGCTATATATTAACCACCTGATCTGTGTGTGTGTGTGTGTGTGTGTGTGTGTGTGTGTGTGTGTGTGTGTGTGTGTGAGCATGTGAGGGTCTGTGTGTGTGTATTTGGCAACAACAATGAGAGAGGTCAGAGAGAAAACAATTTACATCATTATTATTCACTGGGTAGAAAGTTCCCATTAAAGCCACACACACACACACACACACACACACACACACACACACACACACACACACACACTATTTGAAAATGAGCCAAGGAACTTTATTGTCCATACTTCTTTATATCACACACACTTCATTGTGATAACACAGATACTTAAATCCTTTTCTTGATATACAGTTATAAAAATGAAATGTGGAGCTCAGCCAATCAGAGACTCCCATCAGGACACCTCGACCAATCACAGAGCTCCATGAAAACTATGGGCCAATCACAGAGCCCCCTCAGGACGCTGGACCAATAAGTGGCGGCAAAAATAAAGCTTAAATCTGCTCCTGTGATAAAGGCAGCAGTCAAAACATAAATGCTAATATAATCTAAACAAACAAACAAATAAATAAATGTAGAAGAGAATGTTGGGAAAATGCTTGGTGATTTGTTGCTAACACCGAGCGAGTGGCGATTTGTTGGAGGCGTCCCGTCCTGCCGGCATCTCACTGCAGGAACCAGCGAAGTTCTCACCCTTAAATCCACCAGCATATGGAAAAATGAGATGAATCAAGTTTAAAAAAAACAGCAGCGGCCCTTAAACCAGACCACCAAACTGGCAGCGTCGATCATTAAACACGTCCAGGAAAGGAAAATTCTCAGCGGAGAGTGAGCGATGTGGAGAGAGAGGACGACGCCACAAAAGCCGGAGAAGCGACTTGGCAGCGCTGAGAGCGAGTGGAAGTGGAAGATGAAACAGATTTTTCCTCGATTCGCCAGAAACCCAATAAGAGCAGCATTCTTTCGGGGTGAATAACGCATTCCGTGTTCGCTGATTCTGATGGAGCGGACGCTACGCCCCGGGACGTCTCTCAGCCCTGCAGACGCACGCAGACAGCGAGGATCGACGTGAGACTGCACAGGTTCATCGATGAGACGTTTGCTCTTCATGGAGCGGAAAGACAAAAGTATTGGCACCCCACACTTCTTCTACCATGCCTGTGAAAGCAAAAGGGCAGGAAACACTCAAACGGAATCCTGAGCACCGCTGTCTTCGATTCGCCTTTCATTACTCACACAAACTTATCTTTGTTTTATTTGTCCTTTGTGGTTTATTTCCTGCCTCTTTTTATTCTTTTTAACTATCTGCTTTTATTCCCTGCCATGACTTACGTACGTTTACTGCCGCTTTGTAACTTAAATTTCACAGGACTTCTACTGTAATGTGACAATAAATCTGCTTTATCTAAATAATGACGGAGACACTAATAAAGCGTTACTCATGAACCAAAGTGAGAGATAAGGACATAAAGCGAGACAGATGAGAAATAGAATAGAGCAAGAGAAGAGAAGAGAGAGAGACAGAGTATTCGGGGGCAAGACGGAGGATATGTGTGTGTGTGTGTGTGTGTGTGTGTGTGTGTATCTGGGTTGTGTTTGTGAATGAAGCTGGCTGCCTGCTCGTCTGGACCACAGTCGCATTCCTGCTCTCTTCCTCTCTCACTCTTACACACACACACACACACACACACAGAGAACAGCCTTGACGTTTCCTTTATCACCTTTTGGCGAGTGTGTGTGGAATCTTGTGGGAATTTTTCCTGATTTGAACTTCCCAAACCCAGTTTATGTCCAGGTCTGACGCCTGGCTGCATGTCCGATCTCACCTGGAATCTGTGTAGCAGCTGCTGCAGTAATCACCAAGACTGTACTTTAGTTTTTTTTTGTTTTTGTTTTGAGCCTGAGCCGGTCGACCCCGGAGTTAAGTCCAGTTGATGAAGTGTGAGCACTGCTTCTGATCCCGGGAGCGTTCCAGACATCCAGAGAAATACTGGTCTGGGGTTCGCTGTAACCGAACGGCGAGACGGATCCCGTCAGGTGTGCTGAGTCATGTGATTGGACCGATGCATCATGTTACTTCTGGCTTCGTGATGCTGCAAAGGTTTAGTTACTGCTTCGTTCTTTTATACAAGAGCGGCTTCATATTGTCAGGTATCACTGACACTGAACACTGCATCCAGGACGCGTTCTTCGTTCCTGCTTGAGTGCTGGAGCAGAGTAATAAAACTAAGCAGCTAACAGATAAACCCTTTCATGCATGAATTATGACACCATGACGTCATTTAAAACTTTTTCAGGAAGTTATTCACAGGTGGACTTCACACACTGCAGTCACCTGCTGATACAATAAACCTTTAGAAAAATAAAAGGTTCAAGGTCTTATTGAGAAAGTTGAGTTAGAACTCGAAAGTTTTATAGCTTAGCTTTATTTAACAGCTTTTGATTAATGTAACGCCATAAAAATGAGTTTCTGTTGCACCACGCAGAAGCTCGTGCACTCGGCAGAGAATTGGTCTGAGGTGGAAAAGTCTAAGTCTGGTTGGTCGTGTAAAGTAGTTCCAGTCACCGGCTGATCGACCGGATCATTTGTACTATAAATATAATAAATCATTTAGATGGATTTTGGAGTCGCTATTGCGAAACGTGAATCCCCTCTCAAAAGAATCGCGATTCATAACTCAGTCATTTTCCCCCCCATCTCTATGAAATCTTATTTTCATCTGTAAGAAATAGGGGTGCTCTGATTGATCGGTCGCCGATCATAATCGGCCGATAATTGCTTTGGGAAGTTTGATCGGCAGTCTCTATAACGGCCGATATACAACAGCCGATCAGATGACGCAAAACTCGCGGGACTCGCACTGCTAAAATGGCTTCACCGCCACATGAATCTTAGTTGCAGTTACACCTGCTAGCCACTAGGTAGAAACAAATCTGTCAGTGGTAGTGATCACGATGCGTGAAAGGGAGCGCACAGACCACGAGACAGGGTTTACGAGGAATTCCTGAATGTGAATGCAAACCTGTGATTATAAGCCCCCAAATGAGCCCAGAATCAGACTTGATGTGGATGTAGCGTGTAGCGTATAAAATTATACTCAAACTGAGCATCCTGACTGAGATAAAGTTAGTTAAATCTCTGTACAGCGGGTGATGGTGGTGGGGCAGCCGCAGACTTCCAAACAAACAGCAGTTTCCAGTTTAGTGTCGCTAGATCACAGGAGATTCTATAGACGAGTGATTCGAGGTCGATGAAAAATAAACCAACCGATTTTGGAACAGAGCGCGCACATGGTATGTCCACTAGGGGCGCTAAACCTGAAAGTCAATTTTTTGGCTGCTTGTGTAAATGTCGCGTTGATGAGCATTGTCTTGCGCGGATATTAAAAAGCTCTTACGACCCCCACAGGCGGCCATGTTGGATTTATTTTGTGGTCCATGAGTAGCTGTTTCTACAATATTCAGGTAGACCAACCTGTGATCAAATTATGTAGTAGTATGAATCGTCAATTTTAATCAGAGTTACTCGATATCTAAAATTGAACACAAACTAATTTCACAACCAAAAAACATTTCCTGTCGACTGAACATAACGGCGGAGCGTAAAAACAAGAAATTGCTCTGAAATTCAGCAACAACAAACTGGTTGAAGAGAACCTTGTGTTGTAGCATGTTGTGCCGCTTTATTGTGACAAATCATCACCAAGGCACTGAACTGGAATGAAATGGGTTTAAAATAATAATATGAGGCATCATGACATCAAGGCAGCGCAGCAAGGGTCTTGGGAAATAAGCAGTGCATCAAAGAAGCCTAAAAGTAACTTGCCTCAAGACACACACACACACACACACACACACACACACACACACACACACACATAAATACACAATCAAGAAGCCTGTTCAGTGTGTATGGGTTCTTCCCACGACATCCGAGACACATCCTGATACTTCCAAGAAACCATGATACAAAGCTGGGAATTGTGTGTTATCACAGTGTGTGGAGTTACATACATACAGACTTCTGTACTCACACACCCACCCTGCGGCGAGCAAAACGAGGACCACGGAGAGAAACGAACATAAAACTTCAACCTCAACCTCATTTCTTCTTCTGTCTCCTTTCATTCTTGTATTCTCGGTCATTAATGCTCCATTAGAGTTCTGAAATGTGGCTTTATTCTACTCTGGGGAGCGTATAATATCTCAGGTCTTGTACACACACACACACACACACACACACACACACACACACACAACATCCTGGAAGTTCCAGTGGAGTTGTAACGGAAGAACTCGACACACTTCAGAGGCTCTGTAAGCTTTTAAGAACTGAAAGGAAGCATTGTCATGTTACGAGCCGCAGAGCAGGATGTTGTGTTCTGTACCGCTCACGCTCCCGTATGTTTCACTCAGTGTCCCGTAAAAAAGCCCATGTGCTAGTAGTGTTACCGATCAGGGTTGCACGTGGGGAACGAAAAGAATTGTGACATTGCCGATTATTTTGACACGTACATAACTATTCAATGTCACACTTAGTATTTTAGCATATTTATAGAGGCTAGTAGGTACCAACGGCACGAAGTGTATCGTTAACAGGATGTCTGATAATTTAGTTCCTTGAAAAAATCTTTACGTCATTTTTTTCTGATGGAATAAATTGTAGCCTTTGGCAACTAAATAATTACACGAGTCTGTATCACGAATTTCTTTATGTAATTCATTGGGTAGCACATGTAAAGAATATTGTCCTTATGGTGGCGTAAGGGTTAGCATTGTCGGCTTGGATCTCCAGGGTTGAGGGTTTGACTACCTCTTCAGATCTGAGTGCATGGAGTTCGCATGTTCTTCCAATACTTGGTGGGTTTCGTCAAGGTACTCCGGTTTTCTCCCACAGTCCAACTAGACTAATTGACGTTCCCAAATTGCTCGTAGTGTTTAAACGAGTGTGTGTGCGAGTGTGTGTGGATTGGACCTCAGTGTAGGATAAGCAGTATAGAGAAAGAATGAATGAATGAATGTTATTATTAGGGCTCATTAGGGTTAACCTGATAGAATATCATCATGATACTGTATCTCTGTGCTGATTCATTTTATATTGTAATTCTGTTAGAATCATAAAAATATAAATATCCTGTTCAATATATATATATATATATATATATATATATATACCGGTTTCAAAGAATCAGTCCGGGAGCACGATGATAGAAAATCGTTTAATTTAGCTAGATAATGATTTAACTAGCATTTTGTTACAATGCTAATTATACTCAGTTAACATTGAAACCTAGCTAATAGCTAATGCTTCCATACCACACTTGTAGCAATAAAATGGCCCGTTAAAGTTTATATAGATAAATATATTCATCTCAATAGCTAGCAAAAACGACGCGAAATCATAGCTAAACCCACATATCTAAACAGCTAGCCAGCTTGCTAATAAGCACCTATCATGCTTTAAAATCAAGTGTCAATTAAGCTAACTGGTTCATCCATTGTAACCCTGAGCGGTGTGAGTGAGTGAGTGAGTGAGTGTGTCAGAGGCTAGTGCATTAGCATGACGTCCTGTGAGGTCGCGCCAACGTGTCGAGTTTTCTGTGGTTTTATTGTGAACATAGAGCCAGCGTTTAAAGGCAGTTGGTGGTCAGATTGATTGATTTAGCAGATTCAGTGGTGATGTCAGCTGAAAGACACGCTGCCGCGAGACCACCGGTGAGGACGTGAGCGAGCGAGAGCTGGCGGCACTTAGGATTTCCCCTCATAGACGAGCTGGCAGGAGGAACAAGTCTAAAGGCTCCAGAAAGAATCAGAGCTGATCAGCGCTGTGCGTTCAGCACGCTCTCATGTGCATCATTGTTTTTTATAATAGTAAACTCTAAAAAAACACTCCTGAAAAAGTACAGCTACCGCAGTTGGGTAATTAGCTAGTTATTTAGCAGTTCGTTAGACAAATGATGTCACAATCTAATTTACATATAATTGAACCATTTTAATGAATTCTTTGCCTGCTAAAAATGTTTTGTTCAATGATTGGTCAGGAACAACAGTGGGCAGTGATTGGTAGTCTGTATTTATGGTGCTCGATAAACAGTGATTGGTTACTGTTGGCCAGCCCGTGGACACGCCCCCTTTCTGACTTCCTGTTTCAGAATGAAATGCATCATCATGCAGAATCCCGTCATGGCATGATTACGACTTGTAATCATGTTGTGGTGGTTATAACCACAGACACCTGGTAAAACTAAAATGTGTGTGTGTGTGTGTGTGTGTGTGTGTGTGTGTGTGTGTGTGTCCTAAACTCTTGCTTGACCCTCTCATTGGAAAACCCCAACAAATTCCTTTGGTGAAAAGTGTGTTGTCTTTAGCACCCAGGCTGGAAGTCTTCAGTACACACTTATATACGCATGTTAAACACACACACACACACACACACACACACACACAAGCTTCACCCTTCAAGGCTGTCCGGGATCGTTTTTTACGAGCTAGGCGAGTCTTTCTTGTGTTTTTTTTTTTTTGCTACTTTTGTTTTCAGGCTTAAATATTGTTCTTGGAAAAAGCAGGGACCTGCTGACTCACTTTCGGGAATCAGTGTGTGTGAGAGTGTGTGTGTGTTTGTGTGTGAATGAGTGAATGAGTGGGTGTGTTACGTCATAGGACCGAGGGTCATGAAGTCATTACTAGATCCAAATCCAAGTCCTCTCAGGAGCAGTGATTTTGTTTTTGTGTGTGTGTGTGTGTGTGTGTGTGTGTGTGTGTGTGTGTGTGTGTGTGTGTGTGTGTGTGTGTGTGTGTGTGTGTGTGTGTGTATATTTGTGTGTGTGTGTCTGGGCCACTCTTGGTCTAGCCAGGATGGAAAGTACCCACAATGGGTGTGAGTGTGTGTGTCATAATATTGTTATGTTTTAGTGTGGATTTAGGTGAAGCTTTTGGACAGATCGGGAGACAGGAAGATGGAAGTGTGTGTGTGTGTGTGTGTGTGTGTGTATGAGAGAGAGAGAGAGAGAGGGATATGTGGTATGCGGTTGTGTAAGTGTAATTGAAAGCAGCTTCACAAGAGCAAGCCATATCTGTCTCAGGGAACATGTGTGTGTGTGTGTGTGTGTGTGTGTGTGTGTGTGTGTGTGTGTGTGTGTGTTCTCTGTTGATTAAAACAGAAACTTTATGCTTGTTTAGAAGCATTTAAATCCTGTGTCTTTATACTAAGTGACAAGTCTGGTTGTCATGGAAACCACTGAACAGTGACGTTAGCTGTCTAGTGACAGCCTTCTGTGGTAACGTAGCTACAAATGTAGCTAGGTTACATAAATGTAGCTAACAGTGTGTTTAGCACATCTGTGGATGACGCGAGCATGTGATAGAACAGTTGATCTTGATCAGGGTGAGCTTTCTCAGTTTGGGCACTTAATAACCAGAGTGTGTTTGATCATGAGCCGTGATGCATTCTGGGAAATCTCCGGACTCCATGCGACTCTGAGCGGCGCTTCGCTCTGTAAAGCCGGGAGTGTGTAAACAGTAACGGTGTTTTATGGAGCGTTTTGATGGAGGTCGAGTTGAGGGCGTGGGAGACGCATACTTACTCTGATTGCTAGCCATGAAGTGTGACAGAATGTGTGTGTGTGTGTGTGTGCGCGCGTGTGGGTCAGGTTACAAACTCTTCTGCCTTTTGGCAAAGACACTTGATACACTGAGAACCATCAGAGAGATGCATCTTCCTTGTATATCTGCGTGTGTGTGTGTGTGTGTGTGTGTGTGTGTGTGTGTGTGTGGGAACATGGCTGAAATTTTCCGGAAAGTGACGACAAGCATAAAAAGGAGGATAGACAAACTGGAAGGTAGAAAGGTACACCTAGAATGTGATGAAAATATACAGGCAGGCAGACAGACAGACAGAGATACAGGCAGACAGACAGACAGACAGAGATACAGGCAGACAGACAGACAGAGATACAGGCAGACAGACAGACAGACAGACAGACAGACAGAGATACAGGCAGACAGACAGACAGAGATACAGGCAGACAGACAGACAGAGATACAGGCAGACAGACAGACAGAGATACAGGCAGACAGACAGACAGAGATACAGGCAGACAGACAGACAGACAGACAGAGATACAGGCAGACAGAGATACAGGCAGACAGACAGACAGACAGACAGACAGAGATACAGGCAGACAGACAGACAGAGATACAGGCAGACAGACAGACAGACAGAGATACAGGCAGACAGACAGACAGAGATACAGGCAGACAGATAGAGGTATACAGGCAGAAGAGATATCTGAAGAGACAGTTGCACATAGAGAAACACAGAAAGACAGACAGGTGCACAAGACTAGAGACAGATAGACAGATATGGATATTCAGGCAGACAGACAAACAGACCCATGGAGACAGACAAAAATATCCAAATAGACAGATGCACCTACATAGAGACAGACAGGAAGACAGAGATTTACTGAGTGACAGACAGACAGACACGCAGACTGACACATTCGTATAAACTAGTAACTGAAATGAAACTGTCGTATTGATGTAAGCAGCGTGTGGATTACCGACATGCGGATTAGGAGGTTTAATTGTTTAAGTCAGAAACTAAAGCCTTCACTTGACTCAATCCTCTTCTGGGTCTCACAGTCACGCGCAGGGTTTGGGTGGCTCGTCCAATCACGTGGCAGGACTTCAGTCAGGGTACAATCAC
This sequence comes from Clarias magur, assembly GCA_013621035.1. Classification (NCBI taxonomy): domain Eukaryota; kingdom Metazoa; phylum Chordata; class Actinopteri; order Siluriformes; family Clariidae; genus Clarias; species Clarias magur. The sequence continues at coordinate 215,199 of QNUK01000430.1, read as the reverse complement.
TTCACGGTCACTGATCATCATCTCGCATGTTACACACCCACTCATACCAGGACTGACAGCAGCTCTCCAAGCTACAGGCACCACACACACACACACACACACACACACACACCATTCATTCTCTCTTCAAATCTCTCCTTAAATCTCTTAAATCTGGCACACTCGTTCAGTTTAGAGAGCAAAAATGAAAGAAAGGATGTGATGTCACTTTCTACTGCCTGCGAGGGGTCACGACCCCGAGTGTGTATCCTTCTCTGTTCTGTTTATTTTCTTTTTCCATGTCCGTCTGTCGCTTCCTGGGGAACTCTTCTTGATAGTGGACACGGACTTTTGCAATGCAAAACAGAAAGTCTCCGATATGCAAAATGTCACTCTGGGTGTGTTATGTAATAACACACACACACACACACACACACACACACACACGCACACACACACAAATTGACCACCTTAACACTTTAACACTTCCCTCCCCTTATCAATTTTGAATACTGCAAACTAGTCATGGTTTCCACTTTGCTAAGTTTCTTGGATGAACTGGGCGCGGCTTAGGGTTCGAGTTTTTTCCCTTTTCTTTGCCTAAGTGCTAGTTTTAGCATCAAGGTATGCTTGTTTATCATTATTACATCATCATCATCTACTTGTAAAAAACACAAGGTTTATAAACAACATTAGCAACTTGTTAGTTTGTTGCTAATTATCACCTATTTGAGAAAAAACGTTTTTTTAACAAAGCTAGCCAATGCCAAGCTACCTATCGTAATGATGTCATATAATAAGGTTTTTAATAAACTCTACCCCTTATCTGATAAAACCACAACGTATATATATACCACCTTCCCTCTACATACACACACACACACACACACACACACACACACACACCAAAACAGCCAGCTGAAAAACATTTTTTTTCACCTGCTGTGTTTTTGCAGCTGCTTTATGAGGAGACGAGCCCTCTTACACACACACACACACACACACACACACACACACACACACACACACACACACACAAGTCAGTACAGGATGTATTGTAGCGCTGTTTACATTATTGGCTGCCTGACGAAGGATTTTATCTTCAGAGAAACATTAGCTAGGTTTTCTTGACCGTTAGCTAGGTGTTTTAGCATGCTAGGTTTAGCTATAATTAAGCACAAGTGATATTGATCAGGGCAATTTTGTTAGCTTTGATTAGAGACGCTCTTGTGGTAACTCGTACTCCAAAAGTCAAGATCTTCCGATAGCACATGTGCTACGCTGCAGTGTTTCTTTAAAATGGCGGAACGTGTGGTAATTTAGCTGGTTTTAGTAAATTCACACCATTTCTGAGGTAAATTCTGACGTCATGTATAATTTTGTGATGTTTCACTGTAAATAACACTTAACTGCTATGTGCTAGCTGCACGAGTCGCTAACCTCACTGATTAGCTAGCTTACACTCAGTAGCCATGTTTCCCAGTTGCCTAGCAACGCTGCACACACAACTTTAACCACTAACCACTTCAACACTGAGTGTACAGTGTGTCTATAGTAATCTATCATATCTACAAGTGTGTGTGTGTGTGTGGTCGTACACTGCTCATTCCACTTCCAGATAAAGAGCTTTTCCTACTCAAGAGGAACAACAATCTTTCACACACACTCACACACACACACACACACACACACACACACACACACACACACACACACACACACACACTCTTTAAAAGCATTTCTGGCTGCAGGTCTCTGCGAGAAAATGATCCTGCGTGTGTGTGTGTGTGTGTGCGTGTGTGTATGTGTGTGTGTGTGCGTGTATGTATGCGTGTGTGTGTGCGTGTGTGTATGCGTGTGTGTGTGTGTGTGTGTGTGTGTGTGTGTGTGTGTGTGTGTGTGTGTGTGGTGTTCATACTTCCATTACAGTTTAATGGTCAATGTTAGAAGACAGACTGCGAGAGAGACTGAAAAGAGAGAGAGAGAGAGAGAGAGAGAGAGAGTGTATGCGTGTGTGTGTGTGTGTGTGTGTGTGTGTGTGTGTGTGTGTGTGTGTGTGTGTGTGTGCGTGCAGATCAGCATTTTAGAAAGCCACAACATGAGCTCATCTCTAAAGCAGCCGCTCTGATCTGCACTCACTATTCCCTAAACACTACCTAGTACACTAATGAGACTACATAGTGCAGGGAGGCGGTGGACATGTCCAAAACCACACACACACACACACACACACACACACACACACACACACACTGTTCACTTTGTTTCTCATGTTCATCTCTCTGGCTTTTGTTTAATATGACTCTTTCTTTCTTGCTGTATTAATTTAGGACTAATCTTCCTCTCATCTTTTTGTTTCTTACTCTCACTCTTCCTCTTCTCTCTCTCTTGCTCTTTCTATTTCACTTCTGTTATCAATTTATTTCACTCTTTCATATTCACTCACTGTCATCTGATAAACACAATATTCTCTCTCTCTCTCTCTTTATGCCCAAACATGTCTCTGTTCATAATAAAGTATAACGAATATTTCACTTTCTCTTCATGTTTCACATCAATCTGTTCTTTCTTTCTTTCTGTCTGTCTTTCTTTCTTTCTTTTTTTCTTTCTTTCTTTCTGTCTGTCTGTCGTATTGTGTTACCAATCCCCCCCCCCTTTGCTTATTATTCACCTTTGATTGTTTTTCCGTTCCATATCAACCTATAAATTATCTCCCTCTTTCTCTCTCACATGCTTTTTCTCTTTTATTTATTTCTCTTTTTATATATTATTATTCCCTTCTATTCTTTTATTTTTCTTAATGTTTAACTTCTCTCACTTTCCCCATCATGCTCTCTCTGCATTCTGGTGAACATTTGAGATTTCCTCTCTCTCTCTCTCTCTCTCTCTCTCTCGTAAGGCCAGATTATCCCTCTGTCTCCCTCCCGCTCTTTCGTCTCGTCTGACTGAGATCTGCGCTCATCTAACTCTAGTTTCTCTCTGATCATCGAGGCCATGCCAAGCAGAATGAGGGCTTTGTGCTCTTGACCCCTCACTAATGCCCCCGATTAATACCCCTCACACACACACACACACACACACACACACACACACACACACACACACACACACACACACAGCCTAGACAAGTGTGTCAGAGGTCATGTGGGTCATTGCCACTGGGGAGGGTTCTGCATGTGTGTGTGTGTGTGTGTGTGTGTTCGTGTCTGTCTCGTTGTCAGAGACTGAAGATCCTGTAATGACCTGTAGAACTACGTGATATATGAACCTGCAGAGGAGAGCCGTCGTAGCAACGTCTTCTAAGAAACACACGGCTGGAGATTTATAGCTCGGGCTGGAAAACGCAGACGCTCGATCTCGAAATTCGAAACTAGTGTTTCTTTATAAATACCCCACACTTTCGCCCTTCTTCTTTTGACTTGTTGCGTGCGTTGGTGCATTATTGCCACCTACTGGACTGGAGTGTGGAGCGGACGATCGACGGGAGGTAAAGATCATTGTTATGTAAACACGAGTTTCAGTGTTTATTAGATTGTTTTGTAGTTCTTAACACTTCACAACCTGTAAGAATTTTAACAGCTGGAGACGAATTAGGCAGAAAATTAGGGCTACTGAATCGAATCGAAAATTGAAACGCACGTAAATCACTGAGCCATGATTCACAGCTCGCGGAGCGTCAATCCATCCGTCCTTCTCTCTTTATCATGCGGTAGTAATCAAAGTCTGTCTCGGCAGCCTCCTCTCGGCGCGGAGGGAAGCCGTACAGCTGCAGTTACTCCCTCCGAAGCTCCCTAATGAGAAAACGAGTGCAGTTAACAGACGCGGTTACGATCTTTACACACTGCTCACCTTCAAATTTCCTGTTCGGGTTAAGGTCAATTAAAGACATATTTCTGTCGTCTGCTCGCTCCCAATCGTGCTCCCTCCCTCCCTCTCACACTCCCTCACTCTCTCGAATGCTGTGGTGTGTGTGGTGAAAGCTGACTTTAATAAACTCATCAGAGGCATTGGATCTGGAGCAGTGGTGCAGTGAGGGTCAGGTGTTAGTGGTTCAGAGCCGGGCAGCAGTTCCACACGCTGTGTACGTGTCAGGAGCGGATATAAAATAACACTAGTGCACTAGCTTTCTGGTCTAGTGGACTATATCCAGTCCACTTTAAACAGTGCGGCAGAAATGTTTTTTTTATTTTTTATATGCACTATACAGTGAATAGGATGTGTGTGTGGTTTGGGACACTCCCTTGAAGTGATGATGGTGTTTATGTGCACTATATAGTGAATAGGTGCAGGTGTCATGAACACTATAAGATGAGCAGGGCATGTTGGCAGAAGCCCATAGTGCATTGATCATGATGTTCATGTGCACTATATATGGAAACAGGGTGATTTGGGACATGACCACTATGAAGTGTTGATGGTCTTATGTGCACTGCATAGCGAATAAGTGAATGAGGATGTCTGATTTAGGACACAGCCACTGTGCAGCAGTGATGGTGTTTATGTATATTATATAGCGAGTAGGGTGTGTGGTTTGAGACATGCCCACAGTGCAGCGATGATGGTGTTCATGTGCACTATATAGTGAGTAGGGTGTGTGGTTTGAGACATGCCCACAGTGCAGCGATGATGCTGCTTATTAACATTTAACACAATTAAAGACGTGTGAGATGAGGAGGTGTGTGAGAGAGGGACACCGGAGAGAGACGAGGAGGAGTGTGAGAGAGGGACACCGGAGAGAGACGAGGAGGAGTGTGAGAGAGGGACACCGGAGAGAGACGAGGAGGAGTGTGAGAGAGGGACACCGGAGAGAGACGAGGAGGAGTGTGAGAGAGGGACACCGGAGAGAGACGAGGAGGTGTGTGAGAGAGGGACACCGGAGAGAGACGAGGAGGAGTGTGAGAGAGGGACACTGGAGAGAGACGAGGAGGAGTGTGAGAGAGGGACACTGGAGAGAGACGAGGAGGAGTGTGAGAGAGGGACACTGGAGAGAGACGAGGAGGAGTGTGAGAGAGGGACACTGGAGAGAGACGAGGAGGAGTGTGAGAGAGGGACACTGGAGAGAGACGAGGTTTTTCTCAGACGCGAACAGAGAAGAAGAAGAACGTGACAGACAGAGAGCGAGTCTCATCACTGCGCTGTGTGTGGGAGTGTAAATGAGTAAACAGACGGTTGGGTCCAATCTGTGCTCCGGCCGCGAGACAATACACACACACACACACACACACACACACACACACACACACAGTGCTGAGCTCCTCTGCTTGCTATTGGCTGGCTATTATGTTTCACTGTCCAATCATGGAGTGTTTGGGTTTAAATCAGGACACAAGGAGTGTGTGTGTGTGTGTGTGTGTGAACTGTACAGTCCAATAGGTTTAATGCCTTTCTGTTGTTTGGGTTTGATTTTAAATTAAATAACGGACACAACGTTTGCAATCATATAGTTTACACTAACAGACAGAAACCGTGTGTGTGTGTGTGTGTGTGTGTGTGTGAGAGTGAGTGTGCATGTAGCGTACAGACAATGTAAAGCTGACTATTCAGTAATTTTTTACTGAATTTTTTTAACCTGTAATTATTATTACACTTTTAAACTGTTAAACTTATTGCAAATTTTGTGTTTTTATTTTTGATGATGACGTTGAGATTCTATCAGTTGCGATAATGTGTGGAACATGCATTGTGTGTTTTCTGTGTGTGTCTCTCTCTCATTCTGTAGTGTTTCACAATTTTGTGTCAGAAAAAAATGACATATAATTATGTAATTTCTCGCTCTCTCCCTCTCTCTTTCCTTAATGCCCCCCTCCCCCCCCCCCCCCACACACACACCCAGCGGGACGGGCGAGGTTGCAGCACTAGTACTATAATGCCTGAGCTTTTGTTGTAATTGTGTAGCGGTTTGTTGAATTTCCAGTCCAGAACTCGAGATCTGAGCCTCACCTTTCTGCTCCGCGAGCTCTCACGACATCACCGCGGGTTTAACAAAAGGATAAAAAACACCAACACGAAAACATGAAAAACACAGGAGCAGACACACACTGAGGAGTGTCACTGAGACGTCTCCTCCGACGGCTTTACGCGGCGTCACTCGGAGACCTGCGGGCGGCTCCGCGAGGACGTCGGCGCGCGACCGGGACACGGAGACAACCGTTTACAACAAACCTCAACGTAAAACGAACAAATAAATAAATATTCACACAGTTCAGTTTTTTGCAGTATTTCTGCATTCTTTATTCTGACGACGGTGTTTTGAAACACTGAGTATTTGATGTATTTAACGTGTTTATGGTGATTAGGTTTCGCTCGGAGAGGCTCAGAGTCTTAAGCAGGGGTTAGGATCAGTGTTCATGTGGCTTTCTGTACATCGTGTTAAACAGGAGGAAAGTTTAACTGCGGGGGCAGAAAAACAGAGAGGATGAGGTCATTCTGCCCCAACACACACATACACAAAAGCACACACACACACACACACACACACACACACACACACACACACACACATCTGTTTGTAAACAGGTGATATGTTGAGTAATTGAGTTCAATTCCAAAATAATGGAGAGTTAATCTGTTCCGCGCGCACACACACACACACACACACACACACACAATAAATATACTCTGGCATGTCTCGCTCTAACCTGTCTCACTTTGTCCCGTCTCACTTATAATTGTCTTACCCTGGTGTGTTATTCTCTGACTCTCATCACTCTGATTTTTCTAGCTCCCGTCTCATTATGGCTATCCCAGTCTCACCTGTCTCACTCTAGCCTGTCTTACACTGACCTGTGTTCCTCCCTCCCTCCCTCCCTCTCTCTCTCTCTCTTTCTCTCTCTGGTACAAATGAACATTTAATGCAAAATATCTTTACTGCGTCTCACTGGAACAATAAGACATGTGAGACACATGACAGCAGGACAGGTGACCGTGAGACAGTTGGCAGTCATCTGTTTTAACCTAAACTTTCCCCGTGTGTGTGTGTGTGTGTGTGTGTGTGTGTGTGTGTGAGGTTAGCATTAGGCACTCTTCTCTGTATAGACCTCTCTCTCTCAGTGCACATACTTTCCATGTGAATAATCTCTTTCCCAGACGAGACAAAGCAGGCAGGTGAGTACTCTTCAGCCTCAGACTGCTAAATCTGTTAGCGTGACTGCGTATCACACATCAGAACTTTATAGGGTGGGTGAGGGGTGAGACATAGATGCTTGAAGATTGAAGAGTGTCAGTGGGGTGGGGCCTTTTCTGGAGAGCTGAGCAGGTGGTTAAGGAGGCGGGTCTGAGGTGAATCTGATGACTGTTGACAGATGGAGGGAGGGGAAACATGTGAGTCAAAAGAGATGAGAGGGCGGGGCCAATCACACAACTCCAGAGAGCTAAGAGGGTGGGGCCAAGCACTCGACTCCAGAGAGATGAGAGGGCGGGGTCTAGCATTTGACTTCAGAGTGATGAGAGGGCGGGGTCTAGCATTTGACTTCAGAGAGATGAGAGGGCGGGGTCTAGCATTTGACTTCAGAGAGATGAGAGGGCGGGGTCTAGCACTCGACTCCAGAGAGATGAGAGGGCGGGGTCTAGCATTTGACTTCAGAGAGATGAGAGGGCGGGGTCTAGCATTTGACTTCAGAGAGATGAGAGGGCGGGGTCTAGCACTCGACTCCAGAGAGATGAGAGGGCGGGGTCTAGCATTTGACTTCAGAGATATGAGAGGGCGGGGTCTAGCATTTGACTTCAGAGAGATGAGAGGGCGGGGTCTAGCACTCGACTCCAGAGAGATGAGAGGGCGGGGTCTAGCACTCGATTCCAGAGAGATGAGAGGGCGGGGTCTAGCATTTGACATCAGAGAGATGAGAGGGCGGGGTCTAGCATTTGACTTCAGAGAGATGAGAGGGCGGGGCCAAGCACTCGACTCCAGAGAGATGAGATGGCGGTGCCTAGCACTGACTCCAGAGAGATGAGAGGGCGGGGTCTAGCACTCGACTCCAGAGAGATGAGAGGGCGGGGTCTAGCACTCGACTCCAGAGAGATGAGAGGGCGGGGTCTAGCATTTGACTCCAGAGAGATGAGATGGCGGGGCCTAGCACTGACTCCAGAGAGATGAGAGGGCGGGGCCAAGGACTCGACTCCAGAGAGATGAGAGGGCGGGGCCTAGCACTCGACTCCAGAGAGATGAGAGGGCGGGGTCTAGCACTCGACTCCAGAGAGATGAGAGGGCGGGGTCTAGCACTCGACTCCAGAGAGATGAGAGGGCGGGGTCTAGCATTTGACTTCAGAGAGATGAGAGGGCGGGGCCAAGCACTCGACTCCAGAGAGATGAGAGGGCGGGGCCTAGCACTCGACTCCAGAGAGATGAGAGGGCGGGGCCTAGCACTCGACTCCAGAGAGATGAGAGGGCGGGGCCTAGCACTCGACTCCAGAGAGATGAGAGGGCGGGGCCTAGCACTCGACTCCAGAGAGATGAGAGGGCGGGGTCTAGCACTCGACTCCAGAGAGATGAGAGGGCGGGGCCAAGCACTCGACTCCAGAGAGATGAGATGGCGGGGTCTAGCACTCGACTCCAGAGAGATGAGAGGGCGGGGTCTAGCACTCGACTCCAGAGAGATGAGAGGGCGGGGCCAAGCACGTGACTCCAGAGAGCTGAGAGGTTGTGGCGTCTCTCTCTCTCTCTTGTTCTCTCTCACTTCTTCTCAGACTGAGTGATGAAGTGAAATAGAAACTCGTGTGTCTCCATCTGTGCTCAGTTTTCCTAAATCCTACTTCATATGGGGGCCTGATGGTGGGATTGAGACAGTGTTTAGAGAGAGAGAGAGAGAGAGAGAGAGAGGTAGCTGTCTGGGTGTGTGAGATGAAAGGAGAAAAATATGAAACATAAACAGAGGAGCACTGGGGACATGGCTTTGATGTTCAAACCTCACAGGTCTGTTCCTCTGTTAGCACTGGGGCTTGGTCAACACACACACACGCACACACACACATACTACGTGTGAGAAAGATGGTGAAGTGAGGAGAAAAGAGTGGATGGAAAGAAAAGCATTATTGAAAAGGTGAAATGGAGGGAAGTACAAACAGATAGACGCCTCAATTTAAACCAATGACAGGAAAAGATGAAAAGGTAAACGGAGAGAGTGATGTAATATACAGAAAAGGTGAGTGGTGGATAAATAACATGAAGAACGACTGGATGTGCGGAGGTAGCTGGATGGACGGAAGGATGATCTGGATTGGAGACAAGAATTGTTTGATGTTTGACCAGGAAAAGATGAAAGACTAAATGGAGAGATGGATGGAGGTAGAAGAAAAGAGATGGGTGGATGGATGGTGTGTTGCATAGTAAAGTTGAGAGATGGACAGATGTGGAAAAGGAGGAGTGGATGGTGTTTTGGGTGTAAAAAAAATGAATGGATGGTGGAAGAATGAGAGAGAAAATAAGAGAACGAACTTGGAGAAACAAAGAAAAAATAAAAGAGCGAAGGAAAGGAAAGAAAAAAAGAAAAGATGTGTGTCTGTGGGCCACTCCCGCGATCCGAGCCGGGAGGAAAACAAGCGGCGGTTCCCTCAGCACCTGCCGAAGGGGATCGAGTTACGCTCGAGGAACCTCTGCTCGGGTTGGGCTGTGACCTAAACCCCACTGCTCCCTCGCTCCCTGATAGACGAGTGCGCTCTCCTTCCTTCCTTTCTTCCTTTCTTCCTTCCTTCAGGGCTTGGCTCGATGTCATGATTATGCTCAGAGCGAGAGAGTGTCTCCATCACGCTCTCACAGGCTCCGCGGAGTTTAAACGTTGTGAGAAGGGGGGCGGGGTGAAGGGGGCGGGGTTTCACTGAACGGAAACACGTTTACGCTTACGATTAGTCGCACACTCGCATGAACACACAAAAAACTTGTACTTACTTATATCCGTTACATGCCAGGTGGAGTGACGGGATTTCTAAAAATTAAACTAGTCTCTTGGTTTCACAAAAGTAATGGCACCCTATGAAAAAGGGGAGGAGTCAGCATGTGAGCTGCGTTATTGGAAGATATGGTGCACGTGTCACGTTCAGCATGAACTCTTCCTTTTTTGTAAGTGTTATGTAGTGGTGTAAGGTTATGTTACGGGGCGTGGCTATGCCGTGGGCGTATCAGCTACACTGTAAACATGCTTGCTGGTTCGTAACATACATACAAAACATACGTTCATGTAAAACATGTGCGAACCTGACTGAGAGTGGAAGAGTTTAGCACTGATGAA
>QNUK01000430.1:115000-202500 GCA_013621035.1 Clarias magur | reverse complement strand
CTCCAAACACACGCTATCATTTCACAAGATGTTATCACCGTGTGTGTGTGTGCGTGTGTGTGTGTGCGTGTGATAAATGAGATAAGTAATGAAAGCTAAAGCTACTCTGTGTCCTGGAGCGGAGGTGTGTGTCCCTGTGCTACTGCAGGTCAGGGAATTCCCACTCGGAATTTTTAAAAAACTTTCTGTGAATTTATCTGTAAATTTCTGCAGCCGAGCTCGAATCTGATGGATCTGGCAACGTGATGAGAGAAACACAACAATAAGTTCGACAGTTCTATCTCTTTCATATATGAAACTTTGGTTTGTGAGCCAATAGAAGACAAGTGGGCGGGGCTGCAGGTTGTGACTGATCGAAGTGATGCCATGTGTTACCATGGAGACGGTTATTGCTCGGCAGGCGTGCTGCTGCCTCTGTGGGGTTGCGGGAGGGTTACGCCAGGGTCACGTAGAAGTTCACAACAGGAAGTTTCTGCTTTTCTGACTAAAGTCTTGATCATTATCTCTGATCTGTGTGCGTGTGTGTGTGTGTGTGTGTGTGTGTGTGTGTGTGTGTGTGTAGATGAGTTATTTTTCCTCTCTCGCATCCTGATGAAAATTTAGCCCATGAGTCTGTTTGCTTTAATCAGCACAGCATTCTGATAAACCCCATAGACACGTAGCATACTGTACACACACACACACGCACACACACACACACACACACACGCAGAAGTTAATTGGAGCTGTAAAACCGTGTGTGAACTTGTCATCACCTCAGGCTTAAACATCACGTCACAGGGTCTCACAGCGCAGGAACGCGACCTCCTGTAATTATCCGCCCCTGTAGCGCCGCAGGAATCCCCGCGTCGCGTCGCGTCTCTGTCAGCGCGAGAGAGTCGGATTTAAACACGTACACAAGTTAAACCAAGCTGTGAGAGAAAGTGCTCCCCAGTCCGTCATACAGCGGGTCACGCTCAGTGTGTGTGTACATGCACACTAGGTGGCGCTGTGGTTACGTTTAACTGGACACAAACATATGGAGCATGTGCAGAGCGCCTCGGCCGAGTCCTGATACACACACGGGAGCAGCTCGACCCCACCGGCATTATCTGCTCATGTTAGTCCGACTCGGAGGAGCTCGAGTTCAGTCAGACTAAAACATCTACGTGCTTTTTAAAAGTCCAGTATCCAGTATCCTGACCATGTGTGTGTGTGTGTGTGTGTGTGTGAGCATTTAAAAACACACAACCATACACACACACACACACACACACACACACACACACACACACACACACACAGAGTATATAAACAATCATCGTCACCATGCCTTCTTTATAAGGTCACACCTTCATTGGAACTGGCACAGTGACACACACACACACACACACACACACACACACACACACACACACACACACACACACTTGTGTTTTAGCTGGGGTTTTATCAGATTTGATCCAGGGCTTTAACAATCTCTCTCTCTCTCTCTCTCTCTCTGCAGCTGTATCGAGTCTGGATGTTGAGAGTAAACTCAGTGAACATTTCCAGTCTGCTTGGCAGCTCCACAGAAATGTCTTCGTTCCATCGAGTCGGCCGCCATGTGTTGAGGAGCTTCACCTCCACGCCAAACAGAGCCTGAGCGCGCTACACAGAGGTCTGACAACTCAGCAATAACTAATCAATAACTAGCCAATAATTAACCAATCATCAATAACTAACCAATAACTAATCGCTTAACAATAACTAATCAATAACTAACCAACGCTAGTTGATTGATAAATTATCAATTACTGATCAATTTTCAATCCCGAATCAATCATCAATAACTAACCAATAACTAACCAATTTTCAATCACGAATCAATCATCAATAACTAACCAATAACTAGCTAATCATCAATAACTAACCAATCATCAATAACTAAGCAATCAATAACTCACCAATCATGAATAATTAACCACTTATCAATAACTAATTGCTCAAAAATAACTAATCAATAACTAACCATCAATAACTAATCAATTATCAATTACTAATCAATTTTCAATCACTAATCAATCATCAATAATTAAGTAATAACTAAGCAATCATCACTAAGCAGTCACCAATATTGAATCAATAGCTAATCAACAACAAAAAAAATCAATAAGAAAAAGATAAGAAAAAAAATAGATTAGATTAGATAATCAGTAACTAACTATTGACAAATAACTAATCCATAAGTAATCAATCATTAATAACTAATTAATAATAGTTTCCTACCTGTAGTCATTAATAATCTCATGATTAGTGACAGAAGCTGAACAGTGATGACACTCCGAATTATTATTATTATTATTATTATTATTATTATTATTATTATTATTATTAACAATAAACACTGCAGTTGCTGTGTCTTGGCGTTAGCTCCCATTGTGAAACTATGTCCATACTGCCCTCTAGTGGACATGATGGCAAAACACAGATTCTCTCCCCTTAATTCTTCCATGTTTGTGTGTGTGTGTGTGTGTGTGTGTGTGTGTGTTACAGATCAGCAGCAGAGACAGGAAGTCAGTGAACGAGAGCGGAGGATGACCATCTTGATAGCCCCGCCCACACCCATTTCCCCCTCCCACCATACACTTCACACGGTAATCACTAATCACACACCTCTGTGTTTGTCTGTCTGTCTGTCTGTCTGTCACCTCTTTCTGTTTTTTTAAGGGTGAGGTTGTGATGAACAAAATGTGTCTACACACACACACACACACACACACACGTGCGCGCACACACACACACACACACACACACACACACACACACACACACACACACACACACACACTGCCTCCTGCTCCTCAGAGCTTTACTCTGATTAGTGTTGCTGTCCATGTGGGACAGGTTTATGTCTTCTTCTGTGTTGTTGTTTGTTGTTATTGTTTGTTGTTTGTTGTGTGATTAGTTAATTTTTTTTGTTTTGTTATAGTTTGAAAGCGTTCGATCCTCTTCCCCTACTGAATGTTGCCACTTCTCTCGCCGGAGCAGACAGGTACAGCATCAAGGAACTGCAAGTTGCAATAAGCCCTAACCCCTAAGCCCTAACCCCTAAGCCCTAACCCCTAACCACTAAACTCTAAGCCCTAGTGCACAAGCCCTAACCACCATAGCTCATTGCAGCTTGAACCCAAACCTCTAACCGATACCCCTTGACCCCATACCCACTATTCCCTTAACCTCTAATCCCTTACAGTGAATCCCTAATCACTAACCACTAGACCCCTATCTATAACCATAGTTTCCTAATCACTAGCCATGACTATAACAGCTCTGAATCTCTAATCCCAATCATGAAACACACACTCCTAATCAACCTCCGCTGGTTACAAACTCCTAATCATAACCTCTAACCTAGTCCTAATCACTACCCCTTAACCTCTAACCTAGTCCTAATCACTACCCCTTAACCTCTAACCCGGATCACTACCCCTTAACCCTCAACTTAATCATCCATCGTTCTTCACCACCTTTAACCTCCTTCTACACATGCACACACATCGAACATTTTAGATTTTTTTGGTGGAGGCATGAACACTGTTTATTGTTGCACACACACACACACACACACACACACACACACACACTACAGAAAATGACAGGGTTTCAAGGTGGATACTAGTGTGTGTGTGTGTGTGTGTGTGTGTGTGTGTGTGTGTGTGTGTGTGTGAAGGGAAGGCTGCAGCTCAGAGCACGAGACATTCACCCACAAACCAACACACACTCCTGACCGTGTAGAGAGAAACGCTGACTCACTCTGACCTCACATCGTCTCCTCGAGCTCTCGACTTCAGCCCTGATCTCATCTTCACCAAGTTTCTCTTAACTGTATTTAGTTTGGGAATTCTCCCTTTACTGCATTACTCTCAGTCTCTCAATGTCTCTGTCTCTCTCTGTCTCTCTCTCTCTGTCTCTCAATGTCTCTCTCTGTCTCTGTGTGTCTCCACTTGTCTTTCTATCTGTCTCTCTCTCTCTCTCTCTCTGTCTCTCTCTCTGTCACTGTATTTCTCTGTCTCTGTCTTTCTCTCTCTCTGTCACTGTATTTCTCTGTCTCTGCCTTTCTCTCTCTCTGTCTCTCTCTCTGTCACTGTATTTCTCTGTCTCTGTCTCTCTCTGTCTCTCTCTCTGTCTCTCTCTCTGTCACTGTATTTCTCTGTCACTGTCTCTGTCTCTCTCTCTGTCACTGTATTTCTCTGTCACTGTCTCTGTCTCTCTGTCTCTCTCTCTGTCACTGTATTTGTCTGTCACTGTCTCTTTCTCTGTCTCTCTCTGTCTCTGTCTCTCTCTCTGTCACTGTACTTCTCTGTCACTGTCTCTGTCTCTCTCTCTCTGTCTCTCTCTCGCTCTGTCTCTCTGTCACTGTATTTCTTTGTCACTGTCTCTCTCTCTGTCACTGTACTTCTCTGTCACTGTCTCTGTCTCTCTCTCTCTGTCTCTCTCTCTCTCTGTCTCTCTGTCACTGTCTCTTTCTCTGTCTCTCTCTAGCCCCTTCAGTGAGAGAATACTGCACCTTCTCGAGTCTTTCAGTAGATCAGATCTCTGATACTTCATATGGAGTAGATCAGACCACTACTAAAAAGCACCAGATCATCTAAAGAAATTGAAGAACAGAATTTAGTTATGAAAAAAATAACGTCCATGGAAGAGTTCCCAGTTGAAAGCCACCGCTGATTTAAAAGGACTCGTCTCACATTTTCCAAAAAGCATCTTGATTATCCTCAGGACTTTTGGGCGAATATTCTGAGACTGATGAAAAAAAAGTTTAACTCTTTGGAATGTGTGTGTCCCGTTACGTCTGGCGTAAAACTAACACAGTGTTTCATAAAAATAACATCAACCTGACGGTCACACGTGGTGATGGTGTGTGATGGTCTGGGAAATCCTGAAGGGGAATAATCGACTGTCAGTCCGTGACCTCAAGCTCAAGTGCTCTTGGGTTATGCAGCACGAAAGCGACCCGAAACACACCAGCAAGTCCTCCTCTGAATGGCTTAAAAGAAACTAAATGAAGGGCTTTGGAGTGGCCGAGTCAAAGTCTGGACTTGAGATCCTTAAACAGGCCGTTCAAGCTTGAAAACCCTCCAATGTGGCTAAATTAAATCAATTCCGCAGAGCAGAGCGGGCCAAAATTCCTCCACAGTGACGCGAAAGACTCGCTGCCAGTCATCACAAACACTTGATTGCAGTCGTTGCCGCCAAGAGTAGTTCAAAAAGTTATTAGGTTTAGAGAGGAACAACTTTTTCACATAGGGTCAGACAGGACAGGTTCTTCTCTTAATAAATAAAATCATCATTTAAAAACGACATGTTTTGCATTTATTCGGGTTATCTTTGTGAAATGTTAAAATTTGTTTGATAATCTAAATCATTTAAGTGGAACAAATATGCAAAATATATATTAAAAAAACACTAAATGAGCAAATACTTTTTCACGGCGGTGTATAATAGATCAGACCAAAGACATCTTAGAGTCCACACTGTGTGAACAGCAGGGAGAGTGCAGGAGTGAGGGTCTTATTATTAACTCACACGCACACACACACACACACACACACACACACACACACACACACACACTGTCCCAGTGATGCCTGTCTTTGCTTTGATTTTATGATCGCCTCTCATGTCACACACATTCCGTCTCTCTTTGGGAGAAGTTTCCATGGTAACCCCCCTGCTTTGTGAACCCCATTGATTGTGGGGCCTCGCCTGAGTTTGACCCCTGTTTAGGGTGTGTGTGTGTGTGTGTGTGTGTGTGCATTGTGTATATACGGGAAGCTGACACTCTCAGAACTCTCAGTAAGCTGCTGCGCTGTACACACTGGGGTAAGTGTTTACTTTAACTTCATACTGAATAACTTTGAGGATGAGGAAACAAACACACTTACACACACTTTTTTGTCTTCTCTTGCTTTTCTGTGGAGTGCCGATGCATTACTAACACCCTGATCCTGATTTACACCATCTCTCTCTCCCTGTCTCTCTCTTTCTGTCTCTCTCTGTCTTATCCACGCTCACTGTGTTTTTCCTCTCGGCTGCAGGTGGACTCAGACCCTGATTCCGTGTCTTTAGGAAACAGATCCCGGTTCCCGGTTCCCAACGTTCCGTCTCCGTTGGACACTCAGACTAACTGGAGCGTGGCGCTGCCCTTACCCACGCCCGAGGACAGGATGAAGAGCCAGTCTCAGGCCGTGGTGTCCTGCCTGGTGCCCATCGACGTCACGGGTAAGAACCAGGAAAGGGTTTTAAACCGGTCTAAACCGGAAGCAGATACGGATCCTGGCAGCGTGTGTGTGAACTCTCGTGATCTCTTAGCTACGCTAGAACAGTTCTTTTAAGCTAATCCATTTCCTCATGCTAGTTCTGTGCAGAGTTTTGCCTCATCACGATCTCAGATGACATGATTATGAATTCTCAGTGTGAGATGGAGGTGACGAGTGAACTGTGTGTGTGTGTGTGTGAATTCCAAAAACAGCTTGCTTAGTGAAATTCCTGCGAGGATGAGATTTAAACTGCTGTTGATCCAGACGCCGCGCAGTGTTTCTGGGGATGGCGCTAGAGGAGCTACTAGTTTTGATCAGGTTTTAGCTGATTGGAGGACTGTGTCACACACCGGGGACGTCGCTTCCACGGAGAGATTTCGTTCTCCAAATTCTGACTGCGGATTTTAAACCATATGTGCGTGTTTTAATGTTTAGCCATGACGGAAAACCAGCATTTCTGAACTCGCCGTCTCACGGCTGGGAATCGGATCGTCTGATGAGGACAAACGGAGTTAGTAACTGTTCTAAACAATAATGACGATACTTCTTAAAGCGCACCGCAAAATCACTTCTCGAGATGTTTATGTGATTGACACATGATTAACGTTTCTTCAACATGTTAGCAAAGCGCTCAGTTCATCTCAGTAATGTCATAAAAATACGGTATCATCATTCCCTCATACACGACTTATACTGAACAATTTCTCAACAATACACCAGTGTCCCAATAAAATATATATATATACACTATTATAGTTAAAGCCTCATTTTAGTCATCACAATCAAATGCTCATAGCAAAAAAAGCTAATAATGGACAATAATTTTCTACATTTTACATTTAAAAAAACAAAAGAAGGAAAATTTTACACAATCCAAGCTGCTTCTAGTGAGTTCAGTCTGTAAATATTTATTCAAAAAAATCTAATATCACAATATCCCAGATATTTCAGGTTTGTATCATGATACTTTAGGTATCGTAACATAAAATATCATGATATCAACATATCTTCATATCACCCAGCCCTAATTAGGTAAACTGTCTAATTGTAATTTTTTGCACCCATATGTCAGTCAGCATGTGTAAAACTTCCAAACATTATTGTAGGACTTCAATCTATTCATTAAAAACTATTTGTTTATGTCTGCTTCTTCTCAGCTTCCCCAAGTCACATGACCAAGTATGTAAATATTATTATAAGCTCATGTGATATGACAAAATGTTTAAATATTATAATGAGTGCTAGTCATGTGATCAAGCATGTCAGTATTTTAATGAGCCCTAATCATTTATTCATATATTTTCAGTGGATTTGTCATGTTCTACAAATTGCTCTAACTAAATACATATTGCAATAGTTATTTAAACATTACACCATTAACATTTATTGTGATGATCTGAGGTGAAATATAAGCTGAATACATTGTTCAAATAATCAGATCTCTGTTTAGTAGCCTGTTTAATCCCGCTAGAAGTTTCACGCGGCAGTCGAGCTAGCGATATGCTTACTGCTGGATTATAAATTACGGCTGCTGTTCGCACAAGTATGTTATTTGCTGGCGTTTCATCTTGAACGGCGTCTCTGCGGGGTCTGAGTGTCACAGTTCTCCTTTCACACAGTTTGTAGGTGTTTTTTTTTTTTTTTTTGTACATGCACTGAACTGCGCGTGTCGTTTTCAGAGGATTCCTCCATCGCTGCTCGTCCCTCGCTGGCGTCCGCCTTCCTCAGTGAGACATCTTTTAAATGTCCATTAATGTCCATGCCTCATTTCTCCCAAACCCACCATCCACTCCGAAAAATGTTTTGTTTATGTTGTTATCTCAGGTTCAAGCACTATTTTTAAACAGTTAAATAATTATAATTTAAAATAAAATAAAATAATAATAATAATAATAATAATAAACTGGGATCCTAATTCAAATGTCCAAGTCATGTTATAAATGCTGACGCCTTTCTGGCTGTCCTCAGTCCTTAATCTGTGCCAGAAAATGCAAAGCTGTGAGACGCTGCGCCACGCATGCTAATTAGCGGCATTAAAATTACAAAAGGGTTGTAAGGAAATCGGTCCGCTCCGGGCTGGAATGGAAGCTGAAAAGGATTATTTTACCATGAAAATACTAACAGGAAATGATCTTTACTTTTGCATAAAGTTAACCAAGCCTGTAGTTGTCCAACTGTTAGATGTTTGATCCACTCTGGATTTAGCTTAAATGCATATTTTATCAGTAAGCGCTAAAAATGACAATAATTAGCATGATCTTTATTTAAAAAATTAAATTAAAAAAAGAATTTTTCTTCCGTTGTAATGGTTCTGTAATGTCCATAATCGTGACTCCCATTTTTTCCCTTGCATGCATTTGTGTGTTGTGTGCAACACTGACACCCATCCATACACATCAATCATAAATGTTTATTCAACAATTTTTAAAAATAATAATAATAATAAAAAAAACAATCTGTTTCAATGCTTTAAAGTTTAATTATATTGTGTGAAATCGTATGAGACGTCTAGCAGCTAGAGTTAACAGCCTCCGTGTGGGCAGAGTGTGAGAAACGGGAGGGATTGGCAGAGAGCAGCTCCTCATGTCTTGGCGCTCTTCACAGGGGCCGGGTTCGACAGAGATGCCAGTGTTCGCTGCTCGCTAGTCTACTCTCAGTCAGTCCTACAGAGGAGACGGAAGCTGAGAAGACGGAAAACTATCACGGGCATTCCCAGACAACTGCAGCAAGACTTTGGTAATCCTTTTTGTTTTGTTTTTTTTTCAATTGTATTACATTTAGTATAATTTAACTGCTCTTGGTTAGTGCTTTACATTTACTTGTAATCACTAAATAAACGGTATCCTTCCTTCCCAGACTCTGATGAGTCTCCCGCGGCTAGTGAGCAGCCTGTATTAGCGCACTCCAGCCCTGAAGCTCGCCAAGAGAACCTCACACCCACTCGTCTCAACACAAGAGACTCTGGCTGCCAGACGGAAGACTTCCTCGCTGCTGTTGCAGCACCATCTCGTAGACGGATCAGAGCTCAGAGGGGTCAGAGTGCGACTTTTCCACTTTCCCATTCCGCAGGAAACATACCGTCCCTGCCAGACAGTTCGGATACCATGTTCACCACCCCAATCGGCTCCAATTTGCGCTCGCATAGCCTTCCTCGAGAAAGCGCTCGATTACTAAAAGAAGTCCAAATCAGCAGTGATAACGATGATGAAGATCTTTCACCATTTGATAGGGAACAATTCCTTTCAGTAACAGGAGAGAACATGCTAAAAGATGAAGAAGAGAGCACAGATGACCAGGTTCAGTCAGAGAGGCAGCTAGGCAGCTTTAACCAGCATCCTGAGAGCCCAGAGCATGTGTGGATGCAGAGAGCTCGGTCCCATCTGCCATGTAAAACCGATGAGATCTCATCAAGCTCTGACACATTCAGCAGTCCTATACACTCCAATGCTGGAGTCCTGGCCAGCCAGATTGACCACAAGGATGACCACCAATCTTCCAGTGGAAACTGGAGTGGCAGCAGTTCCACGTGCCCTTCACAGACATCAGAGACGATTCCTCCTGCTGCCTCACCACCTCTGACACACTGTGACTCAGAGCTGTCTCTAAACACAGCTCTTAACATCACTGAAGATTCTCCTGAGCCATTTTCTGGAGACAGACTTCATGGTCTGCGGGGTCACCGAACAGGATCCTCTGCTTCCACTGCAACTGACATGCTAGATGATGGGGGAGTCAGCACAGCAAGCGAAGCAGACTGGAGCTATCCTCAACATAAGCACAACAGGTGCTGCCAGAAGGACTTCAGCCCTGAAGGCTCTAGGGAAGGGGAGGGCAGTCTAGAGTGTCCCAGCTTTGTTAGCATAGCTACAATGGAGAGCTTAGATAAACCTTCTTCTGACAAGGCTGACACTATGTCTCACTTCTCTGTGGATGCAGAGGGCTACTATACCTCCATGCACTTTGACTGCGGTCTTAAAGATAGTAAAAGCTTCGCATACAACTATGCATCTGTTGACCAGCAAAAGGAAGGGTACAGAGGTCATGCATTAAACAAGAAACACAGTCTTTCTCTAAAGAAGCCAAAGGTGAAGCCATTGCCTCCAGAACGTTGCTCATCATTAAAGAAAATTAGCAGCCATGCTAGATTAACTCCTGAAATGAGTGAACCAAAGATAACACCTGAGCAGAACTTACTCATGTCTTCCAAGGACAGGAATTCTCCATCGATGACAGATGACCACTGTGACCAGGGAGCAAATGAGGAGCTGGTGGAGGCCTGGGCTGAGCAAGTTTCTAACCAGATTCCAGATATGGCTTTGCTCAGCTCTACCGATAAACAGTCCTTAAAGAACAAGGAAGTTGTCCAGTCTGACTATGCAGACCTCTGGGCAGTGAATGACTTAAAATCCAATGATACTTGCAGATCATTGTCAAACACCAGCACAGCGACAGGGACAACAGTCATTGAATGCATGAAGTCAAAAGAGAGCTCAGAGTCACAGTCTGGCTCAAGGACTGCCAGTCCTTCACTGCCATCTGTAGAAACTGAATTTAGACTGCCCTCCCCAGAGAAGCTGGTAAATCTAGCATCCCCTTCCAGTGGCTATTCCAGCCAGTCTGAGACACCAACATCATCTTCTGCTTTTTTTCCAAACCCTAATCCCTTGTCTCCTGTTGGTGGAAAGAGGAAACCAAAAGTCCCAGAGAGGAAGTCCTCCCTCACTTCACTGCAGAAGCACACATCCAAAGAGGACCTTGAGCTACCCATTATACCCCCCACCCATCTTGACTTAAGTACCCTTCATAATGGCAAGAAGCCTTTACCCCACAGAAACCACATTCATATTCTTAATAACACAGTGGCTATGCCCACGACCGAAAGCGTTGATCCGGGCAGCAGCAGTCCTTTGGAAATCACACCCATGATGCTTCATTCTGTTCAACTACGTTCCGTTAGCAAACTTGGTCAAGAAACCAGCAGTCTGTCTTGCACAGATGCTTCCACTAGACCGAAGAGACCCACTATGTGCCAACTCAACGAGTCCAGAAAGCCTTCTCCTTATAAACACCTCACTAGTTACTCCCCTTCTGAAGATAACTGTGAACCTATGTTTACTCCTACAGAGGAGCTTGAGTTTGGGAGTCTACCAAGGATTTCTTTTACAAAAAACAGATTTGACAGGATAGCTCCAGCATCTCTTTGGAGCACCAGTGCTTTCAGCACAATGTCTGAAGAAGTGAGCCGTGATGACATGATGGTAGACATATCAAAACAAATAAAGGGACCTCCTGAACAAGAGGAACTCTTTTTCCCCCAGAGCAGTGTGGAGACAAAGAAAGAGCAGGAAGTGATGCTTGAGTCAACAGAAGAAAACCCCCAAACAGAATCACTACCTGATCATCTGATCATACTCTCCACAAGATCTGAGAAATTTAACCAAGTGCCTGATTTGATTCTTCACTCATCAGTGGAATCTTCAGAAATTGATCCAAGTAGCAGTGCCAGCAATCATAGAGAGGAGTCAGCGTCATCAGGTGGTCCAACCAGAAGTGCCTCACAAGAGACCATTGGGGAAGTGTCTACACCTGATACCGAGGATTACTTCAGCAAAG
Source organism: Clarias magur (assembly GCA_013621035.1). Classification (NCBI taxonomy): domain Eukaryota; kingdom Metazoa; phylum Chordata; class Actinopteri; order Siluriformes; family Clariidae; genus Clarias; species Clarias magur. The sequence goes on along the minus strand of QNUK01000430.1, from coordinate 190,606 downwards.
GTTAGTCACTGTTCCAGAGTCTGTCCACTGAACGAAAAACTATTTTAATGGCTTGCTTTTTACTTGAAAAATTGAATGTATTCACCAGATCAAATCAGATGGACTGTTGAAATTTCTTTGCAGAATCCACACCGAGTGGTCCGTTAGCATCTCCTTTAACAGATGAATCAACAACTGAGGAGGACAGTGTTTTCCTTTCCCCTACCAAAGCACGTACAACTGAAGATCTCTTTGCCATGATTCACAGGTATCCTTAACTTTCAGGTTTACCCTTTTTCTTTCTTTTTTTTTTTTACTAAACACCGAATTTACTATGGATAAATTTATAATCTTTTTTCAAGGTCAAAAAGGAAAGTCCTTGGCCGAAAGGACTCGAAAGGAGATGTAGCCGTTCGGAGTTCCCCGAGTTCCACTTCCTCTCCTGCCACCTCTCCAAGTACCCCCGTTACGCCAACAAGCTCCCAACGAGCATCAAGCCAAATATACAGGAACGTCAAAAAGTCGAATACCTCCAGCGAGGAATTCAAACAACTTCTTCTTAAAAGGGGCAGTCGCTCGGATTCAAGCTTTCGCATATCAGCGAGTGAGATCCTGAAAAGTCCCATTGCATCGAGAACTCTCAGCGACTCCCTGTCAGAAGGTACGAAGCATCCCGAAGGTTTCCCTTCCCCATTCCAGCCGCAGTCTCCGGAGAGAACCGCTGAGATTCTTCATAGCCCCTACCCTAAAACTGCCGTGGAGGGGTTCTCCTCGAAAGTTTTTAGTTCTTCCAGACAAGGTCGTTCAAGGTTACCACCAGCTGCGAACAGCAGTCGTTACAGCACACGTAGTCGGCATTACACAACACCCATGCAGGCAATATCTGAGGGGGAAACGGAAAACTCAGATGGAAGTCCACATGATGACCGTTCCTCGTGAGAGAAGAATGCACCTTCTACCAGGTGTTTATAAGAAAGGAAAAACAAAAATCAAAACTACTAAAGCTGTTTTTTGTTTAGTTTTTTTACAATTCAAGCAATTTTAAACCTGTGCTAAGTTACTGCCCTTGTGTGGCCCAGAGGGAAAAAAATGTTTACAACTTATGAAATTGTCATGGCATATGCAGCAATGTTTATAAGCATTATGCGGAAAAGTTAGTTTAAAAATTTTTATGATCGCATTTTATATGGGCATTAACTGTGAAATCAATATAAAACAATGAAAACGTAGGACAATCATATTGTGGCCTTTGACACTGTTGTAGCAACATGTAGATTTTTAAAGTATGCGTCAGAATATCTATCTGGCTTCAGCCAGAAATGACCCTAGTTTGGCGAAAAAACGTTTTGCAGGATTATTCTTGCTATCAATTTGCACTTTTTTTTTTAATTGTAATTTTAAGTAACCTAAAATAAATATGCAAATATCATAAGTAATGATATGAGATTAATTCCTTAAGAAATTAAGTTGACCTTTATTGTGTTTATATTGATCAGATTTTAAGACTCAAACTCTCTTTTTTATAAAAATGGGTATCATCTTAGATTGGTACCTGCACCTCGGCCAATACTACAACTATTCTTGGTAGGTTGTTTAGATGTGTGTTTTTATTTGTGTACATCACAGTATGCTCCTGTGTAACTTTGTGTAAACACAGGAGTAAATCTACAAGTGAGGTCCAACTATATCATACCCGTGGACATGTGCTTCCTAAACTTTTTTCTCAATGTCTTAACAGATATTATGCCATATTAACCCAATGGAAACAAAAATTCTTTGCTTGTTTTTTTTTTTTTTTCGCCTTGGTGCAATAAAAAAAAAACAATCTGTGCTTTATTATTGGATCCCAATATAGGCCCCTCCCAAATGGTTAATCAGCACAAAGTTTTTTTCTATTGACTTTATTACTTGTGGTTTGCAAGGAATACATTTAGAAAATCAAACTATTTTTAAAAAACATCTAGTTAAAACAGCAACATCTAGTGGATTTTTTAAACAAAGCATACATCAACCAATTGGTAGACATAGCTCAATCAGGTCCAACACATTTTTTTTACCAAGACATAATGACTCAATGCGTTCTACCAAAAAGTTGAGCAGAACGTTAAAAGTTACAAGCTGCTGACACCAGGTTTATTGAGCCGGTTTGGTGATAAGAAAAAAGTACCCTTTGACTATTGATCTATCACAGGAAGTACTACAATTAATTATGAATAGTAATGAATTAGTAATTAAATATTAGCCGTGTGCACACGTGCTGAAAACGTTCTATATTTTTGCCATCTTTGGACACAAAAGGAAAAGCAAACCAAGGTGTAATTAAGGTTTAAATGAGGTGCAGAAAGTTTTGGTTTAAGTCAGACTTTAAGGGATTGCACTGAGATAGTGATGTGTGTCAGGAAAACAGGCGTTTGTGATGTAATTTGGAAGAGTGACTCGAGATGGGAAGGTTTAGAAATAAAAAAGTTAACACCAAGAAAAGGTCGAAATTTCTTATAAAGATAAGAAGTAAAGTCGTGTGTGAGAGGAAGAGCAAGTATTTTAGTGTAGGTTTTTAGATAGTGTATGTAAAGAAGATTGCAAAAATGTGAGGTTTTATTAACAAGAGGCAGAAGAGCGACTTTTAGGCATTTGGAGGTTTTTCGTGAACGGAATTAACAACTTATTTTCATTCTTTATTTTCAGTACTAAGGGACGAATCCTTTGAAAATATCCTGCTAACTTAAGACATCCAAATTAAGACAATTTATTTAAGAATTTGTCAACTTTATGTTTTTCATTATCAGATGATTAAGCTTTATTTAAAAAAAAAAACTCTTAGACACTGCGCTAAAAGACAACTTTAACCACTCTAAGCTAACGTGTCCAATTAGCTGCCAGGTCCTTATGGTTGGTCACCGTAATAGTCCAAAATATTTCATTTATCTAAGCTGTTCAATGTTCAGTTTTGGTTATAATTGCACAAAAAAAGTTTAGCACAACGTCCTAAATGACCCCCTGTGGATGCTGAAAGCTGTTACACCACAGTGCGGTTGAATCCTGGATTCTGATTGGTCAGAAGGTGTTGATTGATTCTCTAGCAGCGCAGGTTTATATCAAAGCATTCGCTCTATTATGAAATCGTTTCCATAGCAACAGTGAATACACCACTACTGCTCGTGCTTGGCGACGGGACGATCGATGATACTGTAGATGTTGCGATTTTCCAGATATTAAGCATAAATCTAAACAGATAAAAGGACACAGTTAAATATTGTAGCCTTATTTAATTCCCTATATGTCCAGTAGGGAGGAGTTCAGTTTGTTTACGCTTCAGTTGTATAAAATGAAACGGAAAAGATTTTTTGCTAAATCTGTTAACAGATAAAAGCTAACAACTGTGCCGCGAGAAACGATTTAGTCAATTAATTCTGAGAGAAATATTCATTCCGACTCGTGGAACTGTGTAACTGCACTGATACGGACGACTGCATGAAGTTTTGTCTTTTGCTGTAGTAAAAGTCGTTATACTAAAAGAAAAAACAGAAAAAAAAATCTGAGTTAATAAAGCGAGCTTCCTTTGGCATGTTTCTGGTAGACACCAGCACCCGCACAGATGCAGAGAGACACGCCGTTAATGCTGGTATGTGTGTGTGTGTGTGTGTGTGTGTGTGTGTGTGTGTTTTTTGGTACGGGCGACGCCTCACTCTGACCGAAAGCTTTGAACAACCAGTAAGCATCAATTTTTGTAAGTTTTGTACAGATTTGTGTATATATATTAGTTTTTTTTTTTTTGTTGTTGTTGTTAAAAAATGTTGCTTTATTGTAATAAAAAAGAAGAAAGAAAGAAATTTTTTCAGAGTTTACATGAATTCTGGGCTTTTGTATTTTTTTGAGTCTTGTATTTATTTTTTAGTAAAGATTCTGGAAATGATGTCCTTAAGCTGTGCAGCAGTGTGATGAGCTGCTGTGTGTGTGTGTGCGTGTGTGTGCGCGTGTGTGTGTGCCTGGGTGCGTTTGTGTACAGAGAACACCAATAAATGTGACTGCATTAAAGAACATTGTGTGTGTGAGCTTTCATGTACATTTGCACGTGTTAAAGATGATAATGAATGAGGACGATCAGGAGGAAGCGAAAAGGGGAAAAGCGATCAGAGCATGAGACGCGAGGACATCTGAGAGGAGACAATGAGAGTGATCGATGAAGTTTTCCGGACAGAATACGAGGGTAGCTGAGCAGGTCCTCAGATATAAACCATTCTGTATCGAGCACAGAAACTGCAGATCTGCAGTCATACTGTGTGTTCGGAGGCTGGAAGTTCACGGTGGAAGTCTTTAGGTTACTTCAGTAAGCTTTACTTACTTAAGTAAATGAAAAGTACCTAGGCATTAAAGCTTGGTAGTATCGAAACAAATTGTACAGATACTTTATTGCACAGAAAAACAAAAGCAAATCTTTAAATTTGAACGTAGGTAGGGCGTCGACCATTCAAGGACCGAAGAAGGTTGTTTGCGATATTGCTGAGAACCTCCTGAATGCAAGCCTACAAGTCCTCCAGCATTTTGCACGACGCAGTCCTTTGTGGACAAAGTACACAAATCCTGTACTTGGGTAAATGTAGAGATTACCTAAGGGAATTATTCAAGTAGAAGCAGAAGTTCTCCGTTTACACAGAGGTGGGTAGAGGAGCCAAAATATTACTCAAGTAAGAGTAGCTGTACTTTAAAATAATATTACTCAAGTAGAAGTAAAAAGTAGTCTTCCAAGATATTACTCAGGTAAGAGTAAAAAGAGTGATAAGACTACTTAAATACCGAGTAACTGTTTCATCGTAATGTCCATTAAAAATTCTTTTAGAACAAAATGATAAAATAAATGTACAAACTCTGACATTTCCAAATAATAAAATAAATGAATAAAACTAAATATCTTAACAAAATAGTCAATTAAGAAATAAGAAACCCAGATTTCGTAATCTCACTTTGTGTCCAGAACAAATGTAAAAAAAAAACATATATTTTTAGCCTCTAGCTTATTTGCTAATTATATATGCTAACATTGCAACATTAAATAAAACAGCTAAACTAAGATTTGACTACTACATGTGGTTATTGTTATCGCGGCTGATTGGTCAAACGGAGTCATGTGATTATTGTTGCTACATCTGATTGGTGGAACACAGTCACATGGTAGGCCCACCGGCTGCATTTCTCTGGCAAACACACACACACACACACACAAATCTAAATGTGCAGAATAAACGGTTAGAAAAGTAACGAGTCGAGCGGAGCCGAATGTAGCGGAGTAAGAGTAGCGTTTCATCTTCTCAAATCCACTCAAATAAAAGGAAAAAGTATGACGCGGTAAAACTACTCATACAAGAAATTTTTTTATTAATTTTTTTACTCAAGTAAATGTAGCGGAGTAAACGTGACCCGTTACTACCCACGTCTGCATTTACAGGTGGCCTTGAGGAAAAGAATCACCTTCAAATTTACTTAAGTATGTAAAGCTAAACCTAAAGACTCCCAGCATGAACCTGCAGCCTCCTGACACACAGTACGAGTGCAGATCAAATCCCTGCTCTCCGTTATCACCCAGATGAGGATGGGTTCCCTGTGGAGTCCGGTTCCTCTCAGGGTTTCTTCATATCGACATCTCAGGGAGTTTTTCCCTCAGCGCCGTCGCCCTCGGCTCGTTCATCAGGGACCATCTGATCATTCTGATACCTACAGATTTTTCACATTTCATACAAACTTCCATCCATTTCTTTTGATTCTGTAAAACGGCTTGGTCGCAATGACTGATTAAAAAAAAATAATTTTTTTTTAAAAAAATATTTACCAACAGAAGTAGTTGAAGTACAGGGCTTACATTAGCTCACACACACACACACACTGCACATTACCGTAACCTCACACGGATGATCATGACCGCAGCTCTGCTAGCTCTAATCCTGGCCGTTGCACCTTTAAATGGAGAACACTCTGCGTTCCGCGAGCGGCCGGAACGCCGTGTCCGCGCATGCGCACTGCGCCGCTCACTGTCCGTGCAGAAGAAGGAACTGAACAGTTTCAGCAAAATAAACCTCCACCTCTGTGTGCGTGCGTGCGGGTGTGTGCGTGTGTGTGTGTTACACCAGCGACTGGAACACAGGATCACCGGATCACAGGATCATGTCCTCACACGGTAACACCCGCGTCGGGTAGAGCGAGCGCGCGCGCGCGCGTGAGAGAGAGAGAGAGAGAGAGTGAGCGCGAGAGAGAGAGTGAAGGAGAGCGCGAGAGAAAGAAAGGAGTGCGAGCTGAAAGACGCGCAGCTGTGCCTCTGTTTATTCTGTGTGCAGGAGCAACACACATACACACACACACACACACACACACACACACACACTGTTGCAGTCTAGGATACAAAATATCCGTCAGTCAGGAGATCAAATCTCTCTGTTCTATGGGCTTTATCACACACACACACACACACACACACTGATTAATGTGTTTAGAGAGAGCGCTGTGTCCCAAACACACTCCCCCTGGATCACTCCATCCCCTTCATCTAGTGCACTTGGATCAGGGGGATATGACGAGGACATTTGGGACGCAGGAATCTCTTCCTCTAATCAACTCTATTATTATTATTATTATTATTATTATTATTATTCCAGAAAGTTTAAATAATAATAATATAATGTTTAATCTGATCGGTTGTGTGATTTCTTTTCTTTTGTTCTCTCTTTTTGTTTGTTTCCTGCAGATGACTGGGAGACCAAACTGGAAATCAGGGCGTGTAGCTTTGAGGCCAGTCCAGCAGGGGGCGACAAACACAGAGACTGCAACTCGCCTAATGGCTCCATTGTAAAAACACACACAAAAAAAAACAAAAAATGTCTTTGTTTATTGTCCGTTCATGTTAATATTTGTTTTAGGAAAATTAATGGATCATATTAAAATCATACAGACACCCAGAGACCGAGAGCAACGAAATATCTTTAATATTCGATCGTTGTGAATGATCTATCAAGTTTATTATTTAATACCTGTAGTGCATTTCTTTTCTAGATTATAAATATACTACTCTATATTCTGAGAAATGTAAATTATTACATTTTATTTTATGTGCAAGGACATAAAAACACGCACAATGTTAGGTCCGCGTGTATTACTGAATATTCAGATGAATATTTGCATGATTCATCTAATTTGTCCGTAATTAGCAGGACCATTAAGATAACCTGGAAATAATAAAAAATAAATAAATAAATAGATTTTTAAGTGAAAAAAAATCATATCAAAAATTTTCATTCCTTTGTCATGTCCTTTATTTACCTGAAGATTATAATAATCTTTTAAAACACTCATTGTACAATCGTTTAGCTTGAAATTCAGGACCTTTTTTTCTTTTTCTGTCTGAAGGGAAGGAGCGAGACGTCTACAGAGATCTTTGGCACCGATCCTGTAAGGACTCTGGGAGAAATCCTCGCCTACTGCCAGGTAACAGCGTCATTGCTCTTGAATTCTGTCAACTGATTGGTTGGAAAGTATTGATTAATTCTCTCTAACAGCAGCTCTGACAGTAGCGCAGGTTTATATTAATGCGCTCGCTTTGATAAGTTAAGGTTTCCATAGTAACGGTTCATTTACAGCACGCATTAACAAAAAAAAAATGTTTGATGTGGAGACTGGGTTTTTTTTTCTCTCTCTCAAGTGAAACTTGTTTCCATTGGTGGAAGGAGTCTCTAGTGTCCGCGCTCTGTAACAATCAGATGTAAGGCTTTGAAACTTTAAGTCTTCCAAAATCTTCACAACATGAGTTTACACTTTGTGGCTTTTCTGTAAAAACCCCTTTATATAATTTATTTATTTATTTTTGCATTATTAACACTAAGAGTGATGCTGGCTGCTATAATATGAACAGGAACTTAACATGTAAACTTAACTGTAAAAGTCTATAGAATTGCATACAAAATTAAATAAAAAGAATTGTAATATAATATTTTAATAAATAAAAAGTGAATAGAAATCGGCTTAAGAGGAATAAAACACTTCAAGAGGTGCTGTTAGAGGAAACTAATCAGCTTTGATGTGTGTTAACACGCTGCTCTAGCTCTCACGTGGCGTTTCTTGCTGGTTCTACTGGTTTCCTGCAGGTGATGTACGAGGCCATTCAGAAGCTGGATGAGAAGTTTGAGTTGCTGCAGGCGCGAGTGACGCACATTCAAGAAGATCAGATCCACATCGCAGACGATCAGTCAGAGGTAAAACAAGCCAGCCGCTGAAGCTAACCGTGCTAACGATCCTCCACCAGTCAAGCTTAAGATCTACCTGAATGTACCTTGTATAGAATCGGGTCGGATCAGGAATGAGTTAAAGTCTGTGTAAGTTGTTGAGGATTCACGGCCTTCACTGTGGATAAAATGCGAAGCTTAGCGACTGTGAGAGTGTGCCCTGACTAGCGCAGGAATGTCAGATAAAATTGCGATCGTTTGCTATAAGAAAGTAAAACGCAATACAAATTATTTAAATAAAAACTTGAAATGTAACAATTTTTTTTTGTCAAATCATCTTAGCTTGTTAGTCAGCAGACTTGGTTGGGTATAGCTGTAATTGCTAGCTAGCTAACAGATTATAAGTGTAAGGAGGAGAAAGATGAGTAACTTTCAGACATACCGATGTGTTCGTAGCTTTGTGCTATTCTGTAGCTAGCTAGCCGCTTATTGATTGGTTAAGAAACAATCAGAAATGCTTAAAAAAAGGCATAAGATCTCTAGCTTAAAATAGCTAAACCTTTGCTAACGCTGTGCTAAATCTGGGATGTTCGCAGTGCATTATGGGTAGCACCCACACTGATAATATCACTGAAATTGCAATAAACCTTTTTTCGTTGAGTATTAGCAAGAACACTACAGAATGCTAGTTGTAACGTTTGAGACAGAGACTTAAACTCTTTCTATTACTTCCTGAAGATCTGCATGCTGGATGATACAGAAGCCGACCAGATACACGACGAATCGGCTGAAACGACCTACCATGTGCTCCAGCATGAAGGTCCTCCCTCGGGTCCTCCATCACCTGAAGGTTCTAGGACCCTAAACATTATTGTTACCTCAGAGAACCCTGCATGCTCCTCGCCGTCTCCTCAGAGTCAGCCCCGGCAGTCAGGGTCAGCCTCCACGCCGTGCCGCACTGTGAGGAAAATGCTCTTAAAGCAGCGGGACGTCGCAGATGATCATTCCCATGTGAATTCCGGACACTCTTCGAAAAGCGTGAAGGAAATCTTACATCAGCACCAGAAAAGTTCAGATCCTCAGACACACAACGCAAGCGCAGGTACAGTACTTGAGCATTCTTGAGGTAAACCCCAGGAATTTGCTTAGCGGCCGATGCTAATTGTAAGGATGATGTGATTTTTATTCATACGAAATGTTATATTCGTAATTTATCACCAGATCTGAGGTAAATGTTGATGTTGCAGTTATTTCTGTCTGGTTTCTACAGACGCTGTGCTTTCACAAATTTCAAAATGGCTGAAAACTAGAAAAATTTCGTTAGCGGTCAGCGCTAAATGTAATAACTCTAATAGCTACAAGTGTAATGAGTTATTCTAATGAAATGTTAAGTATTATGTAATGACAATCTCGATTTATTTTTCCTCCAGCAGGAAGCAGGAAGTTCATCATCCCGAGCAGCGTGCTGATGATGGCCGGGGCGATGGCGAGGCCCACGGCAGCCGCTCGCTTCCTCATGCGCAGCCTCTTCTCCCGTCAGGAGCTTCTGCACGGGAGCATCAGAGGATACATGGCCCGAGGGTTAAAGAAGCTCGACCCGGACAAAATAAACGCCATACGAGGTGAAAGATGGTATCCACTATTATTCTCTTCTCTGATCTCTGGTCAGCTGAGGTCTATTTATCTGACTCAATTAAAAAAAAAAAATTATATATATATATATATATATATATATAATCACACTGTGGTGTCCAGTTCATGTGTGAAAATGATTCCTCATGCTGCCTGAAACACTTTCCATTTTCGCATTTCGAGTCCTGGAATATGACCAAGAGGAAACCCTCCACAGATGTGATGTGCTGGTGATTCAGTACATTCAGGTGGTCATGTGACTTCATTTTATTGCCACATAACGTTGCTGAGTCTCGACCTGAGCGACTGAAGCGACCCCAGGTCATAACACTGTCTCCAGAGGCTTGTACAGTGGACACTATGCATGATGGGAGCATCGCTTCACGCGCTTCCCTTCTGACCCTGACACGCCCATCACTCTGGAACAGACTCAATCGGGTCTCATCAGGTCACATGACCTTTTTCCATCGGCCCAAAGTCCAGTCTATATGCTGCCTAGAAAACTGAAGGCCATTTTTCTGATGAGTCTCACTATGTGTGTGTGCACCCTGTGATGGATTGGCAACCTGTCCAGCATGTACCCCGCCTTGTGCCTTAAGTCTCCTGGGATGGGCTCCAGGCCCCCCGCAGTTGACAGTTCAGCACTATCCTTCCAGGTTTTCATAGTGTGTTAAAGGGTTCTTAACCCAGTTCCAGCCATTTTAAATCTCCTTAGTTGTTCTCATCTGCATATTGTGTGATGTACTGTATTTGTGTGTGATTCGAAAGTGTTGAACCTTGTTACAGTCAATAACAAGTGGTGTTTTTTTTATTATTTTCTTTGTTTGTCACAGAGTGGGCGCAGATGACGTACCCGGAACATGACCTGCATGAGAAAGGGAAAGACTGGAAGGCTTGTCTGGCTGTTATGAACGAAGGAGCCAGACACCTTCGACTGAAGGACAGAAAGCGTAGGGTAGGTGATGTTTTGTATCATTGTATTTGTTTAATATCTTTCGGAAGGTGGTTTCTAAGAACCATGGCAACTATTTGTTGTAACACTGGAATGGAAGTGGTGGAACCAGGAAAGGGGGAGGGGACAATTTAATGATAACGTTTTTAATTTGTTGGTAGACAGCAACTCCCCAGGTATCACTTTTATTACTGATCATTCAGGGCCCATATCCAGGAGACCAGCTGGGTTTGGGCCTAAAAACCTCTTGACCTAGAGGTGACACTCCTCCAACTGAGGCACAGTATCTCATCCAATCAGCTCACTTTATACTTTAATACCACGGTGCGCTCCACTGCACCCCCGCAGGCTGGGTGGTGATATTGCTTACTGGACTTTTGTCTTAATAAACGACTCAACAGTCCAAGTCAAAGAGAGACGACATTGAAGCATTCAGCTCTCGTGTTACTGATCTACTAAATGTTGTGTAAAATGAGGCAGTAAGCCATACGGCGTTGGAGGATTATTCTACTTTAACCCTTTGTTTCTTCTTTACTCTTCAGTTTAAAGCAGTGAGAAACGCGAGGGGACAAGAGGCTTCAGCCCAAGAATTCAAACCTGAGCCCACTGCTGAGATCGACGTCGAGCTCTCGGACGGTGAGAATGATGGCCTGCAGAAGAAGACCGCTGTTAAGAACAAACCCAAGAAAGAGTCTGATGAAGAGGCTCTGTCGGAAAGTGATGGCTCACACGAGCCGGGTGCTCAGGGTAAGTCTGGAACGGAGATGATTGACAACTGGGGAGCAAAAAAAAAATCCTCCAAGACTTATTTTAGTTTTAGAGAGATTGTAAACCAGTAGAATTGGGAATCATTATCCTATTAGATGTGGGTGGAGTCTTAGTCCGATATGCTGATCAGTTTCTTCTCGTCTTTGACCGTAGTGTATCTGGGTCACCCGGATCGGGACGTGAAGGTGCCTCAGTTTGCGATGTACTCCGCCTTACAGAGGCCGAATCCTCCGCTCGTCGCTCGCTACCTCATCAGGTTCATCTTCCCGGAGGAAGTGCTGGTGCAGAGCAACGTGTACGGCAACGCCAAGTACGGCATCCTGCCGCTGGACCACAACAAGATCTCCGCGCTGAGGGGTGAGACACGCCCACATTAACCACACCTCTGAAATAATGGCAACACCAACAACTAGGATGATGTTAACTCGTACAGAGTAGACTTCTAGTTTAAACTTCTGTTCAAACAACTCAGAATATGCTAATGAACCGCGGATGACTTTCAACTTAACGTTATAACTTAAGCACCATGGTTCAGTTCATGGCTAACTGAAATTATAACGGGCCATAGCAAGAGACCTGAGCAGATGGAATTTTAGCGTAGTATGTCTAGGTGCCTATAATATTGTACAGTTTTTTAAAGCAGTTTATGTAAGAACACAAAAATTAAGAGAGGATAGAATGAATGAAGTGGTGTTTCTGTCGCTGTAGAGCACCTGTGTGAGCGTTTCCCCCAGCTGCGGCTGCACGAGGACGGACCCAACTGGAAGGCGTGTGTCTACGCCATCAACGGCGCCATCCGGAAAACCCGACACACTCTGAAGAAATGTCACCAACTGGCCGCAGAGACGCCGCCCTGATGATGACATCATGATCGCAAACAACAAACCCCGCCCATTTTGTGCACTGTTTGTAGAAGTTTTTTTTTTTTTTTGAACATGCATAAAAATTACCACAAGCCACGTCTGTCATTTTAATTTATTTGCAAATAAACAGTTCCAACTTGAGCATAAACACAGCACAATGAATCTTTATTCAAACGTCATACGATGACAGATTCAGCATTTTCATTCTCATCATGCAGCGGGACACGAGCGCGTGGATCACACGCAGCAGCGAGTAGCGAATGTCCCACCGCCGTGTCCTTAACGCAGACGATCCTGGATGTGATGCAACTCCTTGTGTACTTTATTCTTCAGAGCTGAAAGATGAGAGATTAACAGTGGTTGCTATGGTAACGCCTCACTGTCAGTATTATATATATATTTTAGTTATACTACCTTAGTATATTATATAGTATATAGCTGTTTATTCCTTTTCTGTAGTATTTAATTTTTACCACCTTTACACTTTGCCACTAGGGGGACGAGTTTTGAGAATGTTGAAGACACTTCAATTTATGTTGGTGACATTAAACTCTAGTGCGTGACACACAAGATATAGAACCGAATTCAACTGTGTAAAGGTGAAATGTCTTAAAATACAAAACAGTAAACTTGACTGAAGTATCTCCTTTATAGACATGTAACATCTTTACTAGCTGAAGAATCTGCTCGTCTCCGCCCCTTAGACGGAGCTTATCATGTTACCTAGAAACCACACCAAGAGCAAAAACACTTTGGTCCTGAAAATGTCGGAGAAAACACACACACAGTCATCAGTTTATCTTCAATCCCTTTGTACGAGCTGTTACCATAGAAACCATAATGTGTTAGACCGAACATGTTACTCTTAAAGCTGCGGTTATATTTTTTAGAAAATTAATCAACACTTTTGGCCAATCCTAATCCACAACTCAAACCTCGACACTCACTGATTCACTTCCGCAGCATCACATCTAGCTGCAGCAGGACGTTTCCTTTGTTTCCAGTGACGCTTAGCAGTGTTGTTCTTCTGTAGGTCACAATCCCGTAGCTCGTCCTCATTAGCATCTCTAGCCGCTTCCTGTTGCGGCTCGGACGCTCTCTGAGCCCGATGTCTCCTGCGCTTCTTGTTCTTCTTTCCCCCGACGGTGTGAGGAACGACAGGGGCCGAGTCCCGCTCCTGTACAGGGTTCCTCCGCAGCTGTGGTTGAGGCAAAGGTCCGAGACGCTGAGCGAGGGACCTGGAGAGGTGACCGCCTCCTACCGCGACGGACAACTGGAACGGAAAGCCATGCCAGATCGTTAAGCATGAACCCCAAACCATGATGCGTCTTTTTCTTTTGAATGAAACGATGTTGAAAGCAAAATAGCTGAAGTTAACTTTACACCCCCTCCGACACTCAACACAGATCCTGTACAAGACGCCAGAAAGCTGCTCAGATATACTGTAGCGAGGCTGCGCTTGGTTCCCGTGTCGGTCTGAGGATTACTGAAGACAACTAGCTCAATCAAGCATCTGCGCGATATGCCGCTTTTTAACTGAAGTAGCAGGAGAAGAAGCCCTCATGGAGAAAGCTAAGCTGCAGTACCTCCTGGGAGATCTCTGGATTCCTGTGTTTGACCTGCAGGCTGTCGATCTTCTGCTCGAGCCTCTGCACCGCCGCTGCAAGGAACTGATGGATGCGGAAAGTGAAATGTTTTATCAGTTAAAGTTACAGATAAAAGGATCATAAATTGGTTTGCTTTGTGGTCAGGGGCATCCAAAAGCTTCGAACTGGGAACCAGATCTCCATCTGAAAGGTCTTTCATCTCCTCTTTCTCGATTTCTCAAATGCATTTTTTAAAATGAATAATACGAATTAGGAACCACTAAAGAGCGACAGGTTTCTGTCACAGTGTGTAAATAATGTGATGGCTTGGGATGAACCTCGAGGCGGAATGATATTTCGGTTTCCATTCAGATAGCCAGTCTGTATTTTAGAGCATTTGCATTTGTATAAAATATACACCGATCCGCCATGACATTATGACCATCTGGCTAATATTGAGTAGGTCCCTCTTTTGCCACCAAAACAGTGATGCACCATGTGTTCTGATTCCTTTCCGTCACAACCAGCTTTAAACTTTTCAGTGATTTGAGCTAATGTACCGTAACTGAGCCTTGGCCGCCCATGACCCTTTCGCCGTTTCACAGATTCCCCGTCCATAAAGCACTTTTGGCGGTTTTGGAGTTGGTCAAAAACACGGTTACAATGGCACCTAAAAGTGGGTGGGAAGGATGTACTGTATTAGGCAGCAAGTGCACGGTTTTCCCGCCTGAAGTTGATTTGTTGGAAGCCGAAAAAAGAAAGGGCAAGCCTGAGGAGTGACGGCCAATCAAGGGCCAGATTGTGATGTCTAGACGACCGGATCAGAGCAACTTCAGCTCTGCAGCTCTCATGGGACGTTCCCAGGCCGCAGTGGTCAGGACATGCCAAAAGTCATCCACAGAAGAAAAAAAAAATAAAAGGTGAACCGGCAACAAGGTCAAGGGCGGTCAGGGGTCACTGATGCACATGGGGATTGAAGGCTAGTCAGGGTTTTCCGATCCAATAGTGTCCGTGTAGCTCAAAGTGCTGATCAAAAGCTTAATGCTGGTTCTGATAGAAAGGAGTCTGAACACACAGTGCATCACTGCTTTGATGGACAAAGGGTCATAACGTCACAGGTGATCGGTGTCGTTATATACAGGATATAATATAATAAAATCAACACGAAATTCTTTAGAAATGTTGCCAGTTCCAATCTCAGTCTTTCCCGCGTGCTACAGTATCCAATATCTGATTTTTGCCCAATACTCATACCAAATAAGGGATCGGTGTCGTCTCAAGACACGCCCCTAAAATCAGGCAGCGATGTGGACGCCCCTGATATAAAGATCGAGCAGGACGTTTACCCTGCAGTAGCTCAGGACCTCGAGCAGAACGTTCTGCTGTGCTTCACCGCCACTTGCACTCTCCTGTGATCAAACGTACAAACACAAGCATGCGGAGTGACGTCACATGTACAGGAAGAGTGCAACACATTACAGTCTGACGGGCGTAAAGAGGACACACTGGAAAGAAAACAGTTCCTGCTAAACCGAGCTTAGAGTGGAGACATTTGTGTTTGAAGGAAGAGGGATCGCGCTCAGATATGCGCATGCGCCGACTACAAACCCACTGTCCGTTTACTAACCATGCCCGAAGGAGGATGAAACGCGGGAGGCTCCATCGCAGCCGGAGGACTCCTCTCACCACTAAGAGGCGTTAGGCTCCTCTGGATCTCGCACTGAACCGGCCAAGATGGCCGCTCTTCAGGACAGCTGGTTTTACTCTCGCCCTGTGAGTTCAGACAAGGAGTATAATCATTCCATTCCACCAGTTCATCCAATAACGCCTGCTAGCTCAGGATGTCATGGTGTACCAGTTCAGAGTCTACGATCGTTTAAATGTTTATTATTGAGTTGGAAACGGGTTTGTGTGGTTTTGTTTTATGCACATCTCGCCACAGTTTCTGATAGCTACGCTTAGACGCGCGGGTTTTCCGCTTTTAGACAGAAGAACATTTGAGTCCTGTAAATTAGGGAGCGAGAGAGAGACAGACAGACATCATCTGAGTGTAAATATACACAGTGTGAACAACCCTGAGTCACCGGTAGATTGTGAAGTGCACCATAATAACCACCAGGAACGAGATAATGAGATACCATAATAAATAAATAAAAACACACATTTCAATGTTAACATGTTAACTGGAAGTGGTATTTCCCATAAAACAGAAGACCAGGAGTCTGAGAGAGGTAAGAAGAAACCTCTGGTCTTCTGTTTTATGGTCAGATGGAACAAAAATGTAATTGTTTGGCCACAATGATGTAGACTGCAGGTAGCATAAAACCCTTCAACCCTAAGAACATCATCTCCACTGTCAAACATGGTGGTGGGAACCTAATGTTTTGGGGATGTTTTTCAGAAACGGAGCAATACATCAACATTCTCACCAACATCATCATCAGACAGTCTGCAGAGAAAGTTGGCCCGAAAAGAGTCCTGACTTAAATCCAGTTGAGAATCTATGGAGGGAAATAAAGATCTGGGGGGGGGGCGGCAAAGAGACCCTCCAACCTGAAAGAGCTGGAGCTCATCGCTAAAGATGAATGGGCAAAAATACCAGTGGAGACGTGCAAGAAGCTGCTCAGCAATTATAGGAAGCATCTGATTGCTGTAATAACCAATAAAGGCTTTTCTATTGATTATTGAAAAGGGTATGAATAATTTTGGACATGCCACTTTTTGTTGAAATGTAAATAAAAGTTGAGTAATTCTCTCCATAATGATGCGCTTAGTATCGTCTGGGAGACGCCCGTGTTATTTTCTAATCAGGAAAGATCTTGCTGGTTGAATGGAAGCAAGTCAAGTCAGAATTCGCCAGGGGTGTGAATAATTTCGAGCTTGACTGTAGATGACGACGTGTACGATGGCCCAGAGGTCACAAGACACGTTTCAGTGTCAGGACCCGTAATCAAACACGTGAGGAACAAATTCATGAGCGCCTCAGACATTGAAAAGGGAAACATTGACATCACAGCGCCACCTAGAGCTAGAAAACAAAAAGTAAACTCACAACTCGCACCCAGAACGTATAAAAGAATATATAAAATCGGTTAATGTTTCACTCCCATTTCCACATTATTAGTTAACGTGGGGAAATAACTGGACACGATACACCTCATCTCACAGCAGCAACGTTACACTGTAGTGTGTCTCGGTTTGCATTTATTCGTCCCAACTCCAGATCTTTGCTGGCGTTTTTCTCCTCATCCACCCCAACAATGCATTACTACTACTCTTTTTTTTCTTAAAAAAAAACAAAAAACAGGAAGTTGTTAGAACATTGCATCTCCTGAATCAAACTCATCCTCAAACTCTTGATCTTGTGAAATTCACATGATGTTGAAGGAAGTGCTACGATGTGTGCAGGTTGGGCTAACCGTCTTACGCTAATGCTGTAGATCTCCACTTTGTCAAAGTTCCTGGATTAAGACGCAGTCCCAAGTCTCCACGGTCAGATTTATCAGTGTTCCAGAATTTTAACAGGAAATTACATCATTGGTGATTTTTTTTTTCCTGATTAAGGAGACAGATAGCAAAAAAGGGGACAGGACAGTCTGCCTCAGAAGAAGCTGAGCTACTGGAATGTGAATGAACTCGTACAGACTTCAGGTTTTTTACCTCACAGTATTCACACGACCTCTGGAGCTGTATATAACGACTATTTTTTGCATGATTATGAGGTAACAGTGATTTTAAAACCAGGCACAAGGTCATCATCACGCGCACAAGATCGCGCCTTCTCCACTGATTCTCTAGTGCTAGTCAAACGTCCCCCCCCCCCACCACACTACCCCCCTCGTCTTGTCCACAAGGTTCACACGCATCCAGATTTTTATTTATGCAAACACACACACACACAACCGTTTATCCGCTCGGCCCGTCTGCTATTGACTGAGGCCGTGTTTGTCCTCCAGGTGTTTGAACATGTTGGTGGTGTTTCCTCCGTGACTGGACACTTTCTGGAAGCACATCTTGCAGATCGGGCGTCCGTCCACGTTAATGGAACCGTCGGGGTTCTTCAGGTATCCGAAATATTCCCAGACGGAAGAGCGGACGCTCTTGGAAGGCGGGTGGAGGTCGGTGGGCTTGCCTCCTGCGTCCACTCCCAGCTTTGAAGCTCTAATGGTGTTCTAGAAAGAGAAAAAACAAAACACTGCAACAATGACATCACTCTTAGCAGTGTTCGTCTCTTCTTTATTAGCCCGGCTTGCTTTCTCTAGAATGGAGTTATTACTCTCAAAAAGAGGACGTTAAGATTTTTTGGGGCGGGGTCTATTTCTGGACTTGCTCCTCGTTCAGGCGACTTGACCGAGTTGGACACGACAGCACACACTGTTGAACGTACGATAGTTGTTGTAACATTCAAAAATGCGCAGTGAAGAAGTTCATATATACAGATCTGGGAATCATGGACAGATTTTTGAATCAACACAAATCTTGGGCATTGTGATTTTTTTTTGTCGATATAAGTCGACTCAATAGCGCCATTTATCCTCCAATTTGTCTCAAGCAGCTGTATGTTTTTTACAAAAAAAGTGTAAAAACATTGATGTGTAACTTGCTTAAATATCACAGCTCCAGTCCAGTAGGTGGCGGTACTGCACCAACCACCAATAAACTCAAAAGAAAGGAAAAGAAAAAGGAAAAAAAAAAAGCAGCGATACTCTTACAAAACTTGAGTATTTGCCTAAGACGGGGTATGGTATCTTTTTATATCTTTAAGGAATTAAAAGATTTTCCGTTTATAGGTTTACACTGATAATTTAAAAAACATGAATCGACTCAACCGGAAAAGGACTATTGAATTAACTATTAAATCTCTACTGAATCTCTAGGTTCTACTGTCCTACATTTATGTCCATTTCTCCACTTTCTCCCCCCCATTTGTGTCCATTTCACTGTTCCCTCTCACTTGTCCCGAACCTGCAATCTGATTTTGGTCTAAAACAAACACAAATCCCAGACATGTGCGGCTGCCGGACCCGAAGCCTGACGTTACCTTTAACTCTTCGTACACAGAGAAGTGGCAGAAATGTAGATGTCTCAGCATTTTCCGTCCATCTTGGCTTGAAACCTTTTTGCCGCAGATTCTGCACATGGGGCATCCACCCTCGTCTACGACTCCGTCAGAGCTCTTGGGAAGTCCGAAATGTTTCCAGATCGGAGACAGGGGCTGTTTTGACGGCTGGAAAAGTTCTGGGAGATTTTCAGCCATCACCACTTTTGGCCTTCTGTCTGGTATCTGATATACAAAACAAAACAAACAAACAAAGAAAAAACATACAGGTACCAGTGAATACAGGTTGTACTCGACTTACGAACAAGTTCTGTTCTGGGAGCACGTTCGTAAGTCCGATTTGTTCTCAAGTCCGACAAAGTGAGTCTTATTTGCCGTTGACACAAATATGTACATTGTAAAGCATACTAATTCATCAAATCTGTCCCCTTTCCCAACACTGCCACCATGTGGCCACCAAATTAATCTCACTCATGAAATGCAACACACACACACAAAATATACCAGACTTTATACTAGAGATTTTATACATTCGCCTACACACTGAAAATACTGTATATAATTGTAAATAATGGTACCCGTTGCTCTGCATTGTCTGTTTTTTTGTACAAAACCGTTGCCTCTTCGTATCTGTGGAAATTCGTAACTCGAATGTTTGTAATTTGGGATTTGTATATCTGTAGCTAATTAAGCTAACTTTAAATGCAAGAATTAGCAATGCAATAATCCCCTACACCTTGACACATCATTGTTCTTTATGTCCAAAATAAAATTACAAGGAAAGAATAATACTCTAACTGATTGAAGTGCTAAAGCTCATCACTGCATGCAAATCTGCTTTAAAAAAACATGATGTTGTTATCATTTTAAACCTTAAGTTCATCGTAGGTGCTCCTATGATGATCTTTCAGATGTGCAGTCATATTGGCCGTAACTTTTCCCTTATTGGACACTTTGGCCAGGCAGATTTTGCAGATGGGGAAGCCTGCGCAGTCAGCCGGACCCTCCGTGTCCTTCAGGTAACCAAAGTATTTCCAGACGCCGGACCTGACTCTGTGTTCAGGCGGATAAAGCTCAGGCAGTTCAGTGGCTCCTCCGATAGTGAACGGGTTGACTTCCCTCTGCAAACACAGAAATAAATCATCACGCAACACGCTCTACAGTTTAGAAATGAAGGCGTCAGGTGAAATCCTTTACCTGCACTTCGGAGTAGACGGCGCTGTGGTTCTCTTTAAGGTGCTGCATCATATTCGACGTTGTTTCTCCTTTGGAAATCAGCTTCCGGAGGCAGAGTTTACAGATCGGCGCGCCGTCTTCCATCAGGTCCCCTTCTTCCGTTTTACGATATCCGAAATACTCCCAGAGTTTGGGGTTGTGCTGGCTGCTCGGCGGATGCAGGTCAGTCGATTGGAAGACACCTTCAAACGTCTCGCTAGTAACCGCACTCTAATAAGCGAGATCATTCGTTTTAGAATTTTACATTTTTTCAAGAGAGAGAGAGAGAAAAACCAGGTCTGTTTAAGATGCCCTACATACCCGGACCTCGTCGTAGACGCTTCGGTGGTAATCCTTCAGATGTTTAAACATGTTCGTCGTACACCGTCGCTTCGAAGCCACTTTCTGCTGACACAGCTTGCAGATGGGGAAGTCGTCGCACACGACTGAGCCACCTGCGTCTTTCAGGTAGCCGAAATACTGCCAGACTGCAGATGTGACGTTCTGAGTCGGTGGGTGGAGCTCCGGTGGTTCGATACCCCATGCTGTTCTAAGTGTGGTGATCGCTTCCTGATGTACAGACAGACATTAATACACTATTGTAAGAAACTGACTCGCGGTTAAGCTTGAGTGGGGTCAGCTACTGCATAACTGGTTTTATGCACTGTGGTTCTTTTGTGTGGTAATGTATGCATTACCACTCTAGAATAAATTTTTTTACATGAATTATTAATTTAATTTAGATACGTTTGCATTTAAAGGTAGTAATATGTTGCAGTTCCTCTATAATCCTACAGATGGTGCTAGCAGGCAGCACAGCATCCTGTATGGTAGGAGTGAATATTTCCCCAGTTTGTTTAGAACTGTAACAAAAGTCTAAAAAAAATTATACTGAATCAGGGTTTTTTTTTTTTTAAATCGTGATACAGAACTGCAATATAAATTGAATCAACACCTAGGTATCGTGGTATGGTATCAGGTATTAACCACATCCTAGTCAGCAGCTAGCTATCGTACTACTACTGCTATTTAAATTTAAAACACAATTTTTTTATAAAGCCGTTATTAAATTTAGCTAAAAAAATCTATTAACATGACCAATTTTATTTCAAACTGATTTCCTTTATCTTTGTTTTGCTTTACGCATGTCTCCCTTACTGACAAAAACATTCACCTGCACTTCGTTATACACAGACTGGTGTTTTTTCCGAAGGTGCCTCAGCATGTTGGTGGTCGGCGTGCCGCCCGTCGGGGGTTTGATCATTTTCCGTAGGCAGATTTTACAGATCGGGGCTCCGTCATCCTTCAGTTCTCCATCTGCGCCTTTCTGATACCCGAAGTGATCCCATAACTTGATGTCGTCTTGACCGTTCGGTGGATAGAGCTCGAAAGGTCTGTAGATGGACTTTTTGACAATGGCTGGCTAGAAACAAATAAAAACACAGCAGTGTTTATAGACAAACGCGTATAAACCGATAAGACCAAAAACATAAGACTGTGCAATACTAATTTTAATCTTGTGTATGCACCGAGTCCCCACAAAACATGTGTGTGTTGTTTCCCTAAAACAGAAGTGGCACCACTGTACTTATAACTGTGCGAGTGCTTAATCTCTGTACTTCCATGTGCACGACACATTGATCCTCATGACAATTACTTCAATGTATGGGTTCGTGTCCCTTAGTCCCTACTACACATGTGTATGATTGTTGTCCCCATAATGCCACTGCTACATGAATTTGTGTGTTAGTTTCTGCTGTACTTTCTGTCACTAAAAGGCAGCTGTATCACTCTGGTCCAACAAATTTTGTCATCGTGTGTGTCTGTAAAGTTAATCTGTAGAGTTCGGCTCACTGTAAGAGAGCTTCATTTCACCTTGACTTCCTTGTACACGTCCAGGTGGTAGGCCCTCAGGTGCATGAGCATGTTTGTTGTGCTGCCTCCTTTAGCAGTGACTTTCAGCTGACACAGTCTGCACAGAGGGGTGCCTTCAGACACCAGAGACCCGTCTGTGTTTTTCGGGTATCCAAAATATTTCCAAACTGGGGACAGGGCGTCCGCCGTCGGGAGGTGAAGCTCCATGGCTTCCAGCTCGCTCTCGGTCCTTACAGGATCAAAGGTCGCCTGAATCAGGTTGGGTTTAGACCAATTAGCATAGAACGGCTCATGTTTCCTCAACACTTGTTAAATTATGAACAAACAGATTTGAAGCGCTGATGCAAAAGTCATTAAAAACCAATTAAAAAAAAAAAACACTCCATTTAAATGGTAACGCACATTTAAGTATTAAACCACAAAAACTGGCAAAACATCTTATTTTAAAAGTGAGATTTAACTTGCATTTGTTCCCCCAAATAAGTTCAGGTCCATTTAAGGAATTTTAACTAAAACCTAATAACAATGAGCTTAACTCATAAAAATTTGCTCATTTGTTAATGTATTTAAGGTAACCCTAATACTCAAGACATGACAGTAGATATCTGTTACACACGTGACCGAAGAGTTTTATCAATCTTTTGCTGCGAAGCATCTCGGTAAAAAGATGAACCTCCAGTAACATGAACAGTACAAACACTAAATCCCGTACCTTGATCTCATTATAAATCGCCCGGTGATAATCTCTGAGGTGTGTGAACATGTTGGTGGTGTTCCCGCCTTTTGCGGACACTTTCTTTTGACAAAGCTTGCAAATGGGGAAGCCGTCACTCAGGACCAACCCTGCAGCGTCTCTCGGGTAACCGAAAAACTTCCACACGGCCGATTTCACCTTTCGGGTTGGAGGATGAAGATCCGAAGTGCCCGTGTCCAGTTCCAAGATAAACGAGCTCAGTACTTCCTGCTGGAAGAGACGATCTTGTTAAAATCTGAAACGGCCCTGAGAAAGTTCACAGTTCAAACATAATATGGTTGGAAAACTGGATTTAGGATTGTAATGCTACGTCCAAACAAACTGCGGGCCACTAGGGGGCGATAACGCACAAGATTTAATTTGTTTACGTCAAGATAAAAAAAACAAAAGCAAAAAAAAAAAAAAAAGGCAAATCAAATTTTTAAGTTTTCTTATGGATGAAACAACAAGGAATTCACGACTTACGAACATCCCCCCCCCTCCCAAAACAGAACTTGTTTGCAAGTTAAATTTACTTGACTAAATTTCTGTCCTCCGTCTCCATCCTCTTTCCCCACACTCCCATCATGTGGCCAAAGACCATAACCAGGCCGAAGGAAATGAATCTCACATATCAAGTGCAAGTGTCGTCTCTGCGCCCTTAAATCGCGAGGGGAATCCCGGACGCCATTTTGTCTCAGAGCTGCTTTCCACTGTATTGGACTGGGAACAAGAACGTGTCTTGTTGAGGATTTCCCAAAATTAGGATTATCCACCATCAGGACAGCTTTACAGGACAGACATTTTCTATCATGGTGCTCCCGGACTGATTCACTGAAACCGACGAGGCCAACTTATTTCTCACACACACAGGAAATATTTAATATAATTGTGAATACTGGTATCTTGTGATGAACCAAGAGACGCCGCACTACAAGCGCCATGGCAACCAAACTACAACCGAGAACAAGTTGTAAAAGGAGGAGAAAATGTTCTGATTTGTACCTCGGGTTCGGTGTACACAGTGTTGTGGTTCTCCTTAAGGTGCTGTTTCATGTTTCTTGTAGTCTCGCCCCTGGACACTAACTTCCGAAGGCAGAGTTTACAGAACGGTGCTCCGTCCTCTTCCACGACTCCGTCTGCATTTCTGCGGTATCCGAAATGCTCCCAGAGGATCGGATCACACGGGGTGCTGGGCTGGTGGAGGTCGGCGGCCGAGCGAACGTCCTCGAACACCTCGTTTGTCACAGCAGACTGAGAGACAGCGAGCGAGAGAGAGAGAGAGAGAGATTGAAACTGGGATCAGTTACTAGAATGGAAGAAACGGAGTCTAACTAAATTTTAACAAAATAAACCAACTTCTAACATCTGAAGACATTACGAGTTCTTATAACACTTTGATAAAATGTGTCTAGTCTTTAACCAAAAGTGGGCGTGGCGAACCTAGAGTAAATCTTGTGTAACTGCTTGAACATTCGACACTGAATAACGCGGCACGCGAAGGCTAACTGCACCAACTATATCGGCAGGGCGGCTAAAAAGCTGCGCGCGTACGCACTCGGATTATGTTGTAGATGCTCCGATGAGAGTCTTTGAGATGTTTGAACATGTTGGTGGTGTTTCCTCCTTTAGAAGGCACTTTCTGGTGACACACTTTGCAGATGGGGAAGCCGTCGCACACCACCGTCCCCTCTGCGTCTTTCAGGTATCCGAAATGCTCCCAGACGGAGGACGTGACGTTTTGCGTGGGGGGGTAAAGGTCCAGCGTCTCGTCATTGCACTCAGATCTCCTGGCTCCGATCGCCTCCTAAACACAGCGAGATGGGGCAGATATCAACACGGTCAGCTTCAGCACACGATATAGACGATTATAAACACTGGAATGCAACTCGGTGTAACTACAAGTGTCAATAAATCACAAATGGTAGTTTCTAAACAGCTGCAGAAGATGAACGGAATCATTAATGCAACAGCCTCAGGGGACACAGCGTTCGAAACAATCGCTTCACTTTTCCTAAATCACTTTTCTGGCTTCTTTACTTACTTTTACATTTCCTTCCTTCCATTCCTTTTGTATTTCCTTCTTATTGTTCTATATTACTCTTTTGTTCTTTACTTTTCACTCGTCTCCATTTTACCTTTTCTTTTCCTGTTTTTTCCTTCCTTCATTCCATCTCTTCAATACACGTGTACATTTTTCCCTCATTTCAACATTTTTCCCTTCTCTTTTCCTTCACTTCTTACCTGGTTCTTTCCTTTTGATCCTTTATCATCTTCATGTCCTTTCTTGGTTTCTTTATTTGGCTTCATCACATCCTTCTTCTTCTACCCTTCCTTTTCTTCCTTCCACGCCTTTAGCGCCACCTACTTTTCCATTTCCTTTCTTATTCGTTTGTTTCATTTAATTTCCTCCTGTTTTTTCCTCTTTCTTTCTTTCATTCATTTCCTTCCCTATGTGTACACTCAAGCGAGTGAGAGTTAAGGGTTAAATCTGGTCACCTGAACGTCCTCGTATACAGACTGGTGGTTCCTCCGGAGGTGCCTCAGCATGGTGGTGGTGAGATTGGCTCCTCTGGAGGACACGGTCAGCTTCTGAAGGCAGATTTTACACACTGGAGCTCCGTCTTCTTCGACCTCGCCCTCTGTGTTTTTAGGATACCCGAAGTGATCCCACAGCCGGATGTCGAACTGACAGCCGTTCGGTGGACAGAGCTCGAACGGCTTATAAACCCTTTTCTCCACCGCCGGCTACAAAAACAGTTGCATTATAATATTTGACAGGATCGTTTTAATATTCAGCACCAGCGTGTTCCGGAAGCTCTACGAGAACAGACGTTACCTTGATCTGCTGGTACACGTTGCGATGGTTCACCTTCAGGTGGTGGAACATGTTTGTCGTGTCTCCGTCTTTGGACTCCACTCTCTGGCGACAGAGTTTGCAGATGGGGAAACCGTCGAACACGACCGACCCTTCCGCGTCCTTCAGGAAGCCGAAATATTCCCAGACGGCGTAGGTGTTTTGTGTGGGAGGATGAAGCTCCGGGAGTTCGGGGGCGTCTTCGGTCCTCTGGTTCTTCAAAGCTTCCTAAAGGAAGACGGGAAAGTTTCCTAAATACTCCAGGGATTTATTATTGACTAGACGCGTCTCGCATGGAATTTACTCATTTCAAATTAGTACATCTTCTCTCCCGATTGTAATGAGACAAAGCCTATATGTTACCACAAACATGTGAAAACCCCATTTAACATTCCTTCAGTAGTTTTTACAATTTTTTTTATTTTATTATATGTATAGATATAGGAGGATCTGTGGAATGCAGTTGAGTCAATTTTACATTTAAAATAAGAAAGGTGTGTTTGTTATTTACTGTATGTATTAATTACGACTAAGACGGGCATCTTTTATAACGGAGGAGTTGTGAGAGGAAAAAAATTCACTCTGACATGTAACATTTACAAGATTTACATTTTGCATATTTTTCTGACTTTTTCCTTGAGAGTATACATTTTTTTTTGCCTCATATAAAATATAATATAAATGTATAATGTACAATTATTACACGACTATTTATCAGAGCTGGGCTTCTCCAGCTGTTCCAGAGGTGGAACAACTGTTTGTCCAGGTTTCATTCATAGTCAAAAAGTCAGGAAGTTAATAAAACCAACAAAACCAGAGAAATATGTAAAAAGCCCAGAAAAGAAATGAAGGTAGGAAAGAAGAGGGCAATCAGAAAGAAAGAAAAAAAAGGAAAGGCATTAAATAAAGACGAAAAGAAAGGAAAAAGAAAAGGAATGAATGAAAAAAGTCAAGAAAAAAAAAGGAAGGGAGTCAGCAATGAGGTCAGTCAGAAGGAAGTAAGGAAGGAATGAAGTCAGGAAAAAAAAAATGTTTAAAAAACAATTTTTAAATCAAAATATTTTTTAAAAAAGGAAGTAAGGAAGAAAAAGGGAGGAAAGCAGTTCAGGAAGTAAAGAAAAATAAACAGGAAGAAGAAATTAATTCAGGAAAGAAAAATAAAAATCAACAACAAAAAAAAGAAGAAAGAAAGCAACAACCAGGAAACAAAAACAAAAACGAACAAGCGAGTCAGGATGTAAAAAAAAAAATTATATGGAGGACAGCTGGAAGGTAAGAAGGACAGAAAGGAGGACACACGGAACAAAGGAAGCAACAAGAGAAGTCAGGAAGGAACGCCCAGTGTGGATACAGAAGATCGAACTCATCATGACACACGGTTCAGAGACGTGAGGATGACGCGTCCTCCACACGCCTACCGGCACTTCAGCGTACACGTCTTCGTGGTTCTCCTGAAGGTGTTTCATCATGTTGGTCGCCAACTCGCCTTCCGCTGCCACCTTCAGGCCACAGATCTTACAGGCTGGATCTCCGTCTTCCATCAGTGCGCCGTCGGGGTTCTTGAGGTATCCAAAATATTCCCATAATTTGGAGTTTTGGTCATCAGGAGGATAGAGAACTGAAGAGGCCTGGTCTGGAACCATCTCCTCGGGCACAGCAGGCTGGAGCAGGAGAGAACAGGAGACAATTACAGTCGAGTAACTAAAAGGAGTTCTTTAAAACCGCGCATGATGAGGTTCTTACTCTGATTTCATCATAGACGGCCTTATGATGATCTTTGAGGTGTTTGAACATGTTCGTTGTGTTCCCTCCTTTAGCCGCTACGTTCAAGTAGCAGATTTTGCATATGGGGAAGCCGTCGCAGACCACCGTCCCCTCTGCGTCCTTCAGGTAGCCGAAATGCTCCCAGACGGCGGATTTGACCCTGTGCGTCGGAGGGAAAAGGACCGGCGCCGCCAGTCCGTCCTCCCCTCTCAGGGAACTGGTGGCCACCTGAGACACGATTAAAAAAAAAAAAAAAGAAAAAAGTTCAATAAAACGTACTTTAAAGGATGGTTGAAAACATGAGAAAGGTTTTATCAACCTTGATCTCGAAGTAGACGGCGTTGTGTTTCTTCCACAGATGCCTGTACAGGAATTTGGTGCTCTCCCCCGGACAGGAAACTTTAAGTCGACAGATTTTGCACGTCGGCTGGCCGTCCACCTGGACGACTCCGTCTGCATCTTTCGGGTATCCGAAGTGCTCCCACACGGGCTCGAGGACATCTCCCGGAGGGCAAAGGTCCACTGGCGCGCCTGGATCTCCGGGCTGTCTCGGAGTTTGGTCATCGTTATCGTCACCGCTCGGCTATGAAAGGAAAAACGCGACAAACAAATGGTGTGTGAGTGAGGACAGAACATCACCCAACATCTACACCAAGGAACTCTGCAGGAACCGAGAGGTAAGGCGTAAACACAGGAGGTTCCTTCTTACCGCTAGGTTCTTATGTTACTTGTTTAAAAACTAAGTCATCACATTAAAAACTTGGTTCCTACAGGAAGTGCTACAGCTAGCCTTAAGCTTAAAGATATTTAAACGCAATGTTAAGTGCTTGTTCATGTATTTTTAAAATTAAATGCTTTCAGAAACTTGTTGAAGCTACAAACTGATTTGTTTTTTGTGATTGATTATCCGACATGTCAACCAAACATCAGATTCTGTTTCGAAACTACAACAAAAACCTTGCTAATCATTTTTACAGATATCCAGATGTTCCTGATGTGGCATGTAAAGCTCTAACACCAGAGCATCATACCCTCATTTCTGTGAACTCGGGGGTGTGGTATCTCTGCAGGTGGACCATCATGTTGGTGGTACATCCCCTCGGGGTGCTGACCTTCCTCAGGCACAGTTTACAGATGGGGAACCCGTCCGGCACGACCATGCCCTTAGAGTTCCTCAGATATCCAAAATGTTTCCAGACGCCTGATTTAAGAGCCATTTTCGGCGGGTACAGCTCGTCCGGGTTAGCCTGGATGGGCGGGGCTCGGCTTCTCTCCTTATAAGGCCGGTACCTGCGCCACCCGGTTCTCGACTTCAGCTCCTCGAATAAGGAGTCGTGGTAGAACTTGAGGTGGCGGAGCATGTTGGATAAAATACCCTGCTTGGACACGATAGACTGTCTGCAGGCCTTACACTTGGGCCGTTCGTTCTCCTCGATCACGCCGTCTGCGTTTTTCGGGTAGCCAAAGTAGTCCCAGACGGGGGACAGGGGGAGGATGCTGGGCGGGAACAGCTCGGGAAGGTCATTCGGTTCCTCTGAACGACTCGGAGGCAACGTTTCATTAGCAAGCTGCAAAAAAATAAAACATGCCCGTTTATGATTAGATCACGACGATGCGGCGCGACACAACGCGACACGCCCAACCGCAGTGTTACCTTCACTTCTTCGTACTCGGCCGGGTGGTGGCGCCGCAGGTGGTTCAGCATGTTCGATGTGGTTCCGTCTTTTGCCGCCACTCTGCGATGGCACATTTTGCACAGCGGGAATCCGTCCTCCTTCAAATCACCCTCGGTGTCTCTAATAAATCCAAAATATTTCCAAACAGGTGAGTTCCTTCGTTTGACAGGGGGATGGAGCTCTGTGGTGTCCGAGAGGTCTGGGCTCTGCTCCAGGCCCACAGGAGCCATCGCATGCTGCAACAGGAACCAGCGGAGGTACAGTTTAATTCAGTTTAAACCACTAGCAGTTAGTCTGAATAAAATAATCAACGACTGGAGGGGTGTGATGAAGCCGAGTCACGATTGCTACCCAAACTTTGACTAATTTCATTAAAGCACCCACGAGCTTGCATTCGGTGCACTGTATTACACACATAACACCTTAATTAACTACGACCGTAGTTAAATACAAACTGGTTAAACACAATCAGAATCCAGAATGTTCTGAACTGCGTATTTATATCCCTTATCTTGTTTTTATAAGGCAAAAGAATCAGTGGGTTTTTGATTCTAGCTTAGAGGTCAGGGGTCAGAGTTTACCTTCAGCTCTGCATACACGGCCTGGTGATGGTGCTGCAGGTGGCTATACATGTTGGACGTGTTTCCATCTTTGGATGCGACGACTTGATGGCACAGCCTGCAGATGGGGAAGCCGTTCTCTTCCAGCACGCCCTCGTTGTTCATGACGAAGCCGAAGAGCTTCCACACGGCGGACTTGCGAGGTGTCGTGGGCGGGTACAGTTTAATCGGCTCGTCTCCTTCGGGTAACGGCATAAAGAGACCGGCAGACTATAGGAAGAGACAGAGGAAGACCCACGGTGGGTAACAGACCATGAGGAGGCGTGGCCTGGTTGTCTTTTGAGAGTGGAGTGAGCGTAGCTTATCTCAAAGCTAAAACCATTTATAACTTTGAATTATTACATAAAAGTTAAATTATGGAACAGACTGAAGTAGATGTCTTGTCTGATCGTTTGCGGAGGTCAGACGCCTACCTTATTGAGCGGACACACAATCTGATGCTGGCTCTGAAGATGATGTCTCATGTTGCTCGTGCTGCCCGAGGATCCTGCAGTCAGCTTCCAGCCGCAGATTTTACAGCTCGGCCTTCTGTCCTGGTCAGAACTGAAGTACTGCCACACGGCTGATCGGACCTGCCGCTTCCGCCTCGGAGAGGCCGTGACTCTGCGGTCCACGTAATCTTCATCACCATCATCGTCGTCGTCGTCAGAATCATCGTCAGCCTCGTTTTCGTCTTCGCTCTGCTTCTCCGCGCCGGACGAGTCTGATTTCAGGTTCTGCTCATCCGACTCCACCTTCATGTCCGAATCGGAGGAGTCCAGGTCGGGCCACAGGGCGTCTGCTCTCTGATACACAAGTACACACAGGACTGAGTGGAGCAGCTACAGGGGACTAGTCACATCGTTTATATGACCAGGATACTGAAAAGGATGCGTGTGTGTGTGTGTGTGTGTTCTGGGACATGCCCGCTGTAGAGTGATGCTTGAGTGTAGTTAGTGAGTAGGGTGTGTGGTTTGGGACACGCCCACAGTGGAGGGACATTAGAATGTATATAGTGTGGTTTGGGACACACCCAGAGTGCAGCGATGCTGGAGTATATATCGTGTGGCTTGGGACACGCACACAGTGGGGAGACATTGGAATGCATATAGTGTACTTTGGGACATGCCCACAGTGGAGCAACGATGGCATCTATGTACATAGTGTGGATTGGGACACGCCCACAGTGGAGGAATGCTGGAGTGTATATCTTGTAGTTTGGGACATGCCCACATTGGTGCGACGCTGGAGTGTATATCATGTGGTTTGGGACACGTCCACAGTGGTGCGACGCTGGAGTGTATATCATGTGGTTTGGGACACGTCCACAGTGGTACGACGCTGGACCGTATATCGTGTGGCTTGGGACACGCCCACAGTAGAGAAATGCTGGACCGTATATCGAGTGGTTTGGGACACACCCACAGTGGAGCAACGCTGGAGTGTATATCGTGTGGTTTGGGACACGCCCACGGTGGAGGAATGCTGGAGTGTATATCGTGTGGTTTGGGACACGCCCACGGTGGAGCAACGCTGGAGTGTATATCGTGTGGTTTGGGACACGCCCACGGTGGAGGAATGCTGGAGTGTATATCGTGTGGTTTGGGACACGCCCACGGTGGAGCAACGCTGGAGTGTATATCGTGTGGTTTGGGACACGCCCACGGTGGAGGAATGCTGGACCGTATATTGGGTGGTTTGGGACACGCTCACGTTGGTGAAATATATAGTGTGGCTTGGGACACGCCCACAGTGGAGCGATGCTGGAGTGTATATCATGTGGCTTGAGACATGCCCACAGTGGAGCGATGCTGGACCGTATATCATGTGGCTTGAGACACGCCCTCGGTGGAGCAACGCTGGAGTGTATATCGTGTGGTTTGGGACACGCCCACAGTAGAGGAAAGCTGGACCGTATATTGGGTGGTTTGGGACACGCCCACAGTGGAGTGACGTTGGTGTGTATGTGATGAGTAGGGTGTGTGGTTTGGGACCCTGGTCTCTATGTAGTGAGTGCAGTGTATGGTTTGGGACACGCCCACAGTAGAGTGACACTGGTATGTATGTATGTATGTATGGAGTAGAGAGTGTGAGATGTAAACTGAGACACAGCCGTACCTTGGCCTCTCGGTAGGCGAGGGCGTGGTTCTCCTGCAGGTGGCGCAGCATGTTGGACGTGTTCCCCCTCTTACACGCTACTTTCAGCTGGCACAGTTTACACGTGGGGAAACCGTAATCTTCCAGCTCGCCCTCTGGGTTTATAAAATACTCAAAGTACTCCCAGACCCCGGAGCGTGCCGTCTTGTGAGAGGGGAAGTCCCAGAGCGTGGACTTGGCGCATTTCTCTGGAGGGGCGTGGTCGGACGGCTCGTCCGTGTCATCGGTTTCCTCAGAGGATCTCGTCTGGAACACAAAGCCGGGTGGAGATTTCGGGTTGATTTTGGAATAATAAAGCTGGTTGAGATGAGAAGGTGAAGCGACACCACCACCTGCTCCTGACTCCACACACACCCGCGTGATCAGGTGACCGTGCTGACTAACCACAAGAGCAGGTGCTCACACATCTCCAAGACCAAGAGTGACCCAAGTAAATCAAAATCAGCGTTACCTTTCACATGCACACACACAAACACACAGCCGGAGCTCCGACGCAGAATCCGCACGTCTCCGCCTGTTCAATGCTGCTAACGTCCCCGCAGACGCTCGCTCACACACACACTGTTTTCTTCTCAACGTTCTCCTTCATCTCCACATGGTCTCACTGTGTGTGTGTGTGTGTGTGTGTGTGTGCAGTCTAGTTCTACACTAACTGAGAACGAGTAGTTACCAGTTCAGCTCAACCCGTTTAGTTTTTTATTTATTTGTTTACTCATTAGATTTCTGTTGATGTTTGAGTTTTTATTCGTTGCTATAACGTTTAATAAATCAAGTACACCATGACATTCTGAAAGACAAAGCACTATTATCAATTCTTATAATTAAAATTAATAAATAATAAAGAAAATTTAACACTTTTACAATCTTTAGAAAAAAATATATGTATAAAAAAGGAAAAGGATTAAGAACAAACAAAAAAACATTAAATGAAAAACTATTATATTTTATATACATTATAAAAATACAAATATTAATATATTTATGAACATATGCGTTTAAATTTATATAAAAAGTAAAATCTGTTAGAAATGATAAAATATGTTATACTTTCTTTTTTTTTATGTTTTTGGTAAATAAAATTTAAAACAAAAAAACATGTATTAAATCTATCTAAATTTACAGAACTGATGTTTAGATGTCAGAACTGAAATGATGGGGCTTTACAGTGAGGGTTTTAATGTGTGTGTGTGTGTGTGTGTGTGTGTGTGTGTGTACACAGTGGAGTCAGGTGTCCTTGTGAAAGCCGATCGTTACCTGTGACGCGGCTGCAGGACCGGTCCTGCGTCTCTGCCGAGTGTTCTTGGGCCGCTTCCTGCGCGCTCTCTGGCGCCTCTGAGGAGGACCGGCATCACGCCCACCTGTGAGGAACACACACACACACACTCAAATCTTTTTTTTTTATCATTTGTGACAAACACAGTATGGAATGCTTGTACGACAACTGATGACCTAACATAAAATAAAAAATTAAAACAAACAAAGTATGAAATAAAAAAAAAAACGTTTACAAATATAGAAAAAATATATATATATAAAAATCTTTAGCTATATAAATGTACATCAACATGTACAAATAATAAAATAGAATTGGGATAAAGAAAACATGTGCAGTCACGAGCAAAACAAGGTGCAGAATAATGTGCAAAGTTCAAAGTTCCAGGGTGTGAAAAATGTGCAAATACTTGTAAAAAAAATTCAGCTAAAACGTGATCACATGACGAGTCTCAGCGTTTCCCTCAGTGTAGATCAGGAGTGTCAAAGTCCGTTCCTGAAGAGCCGCAGACCCGCAGGGTTTTGTTCCAACCCTGCTCCAACATATATGCCATGTAGTTTTCAAATAAGCCTTAATGATTTAATTAGGTGGATCAGGTGTTTTTAATTATGGTTGAAGCTAAACTCTGCAGGTCCTTGAGGGTCTGCGGCCCTTCAGGAACGGAGTGTGACACCCCTGGTGTAGAGTCAACGCCGATCCTAAACTTCATGTCTTTTTTTAAAATACATTTTTTCATTTATTATTTTTAAGTAAAATAATTTGTTTATGTTAATAGAACTTGTGAAAATACAATATTACACTATTAAACACTGTGAACACTTAAAAAAAATTATAAAAACTACATAAAATAAATAAAATATATACTATTTTGCTTAAACAAGGTGTATATTTAACTTATCTTCCAAAAAAATTTATTCAGCATAATTAAATAAATAAAGAACCAAATACATAATTAAATTTTAAAAATTATTGCTTAGAAATTATATATATATATATATATATATTAAATTTATATATTAAAGCCTTCTTTCTAACGCGAGTCGTCTCCGTTGAACAGCCACCGTCTTGCGTGTTGACCAGTTCGACCATCACAAAGAACAGCCGTACACCACCTAGTGGACGTGCTCGGAACTGCTGGGACAAACAGGTTGAAGCTTTTATGAAAGCTCAAAAACTGACGAATATTCATAGGCTGAAAACATCTCACTACTAAAATGCGTGTACATAATTCTGTTTTAAGTTCTCAATAAAACGTGTAGATCTCCTTGTGTGAAATGGCCACGCCCCCTCTACCCAGCAGATCGGACTTCCAGTCTGACGGGGCGCTTCAGGCTCTGACTGCATGCATTATGGAGATCGAGACTTCCTGCGATGTGAACGATAACAGAGACGCACTGTTCATCTCTCTCTCACTCACACACACACACACACACACACACACACACACACAGAACCTGTAGGACTAGAAATCCATGTGCTCTTGCAGGTGCGTGGTGAGATCCTGTAACCCCACACTACACTGTCAAGGGACCAAGTGAGACCGCGGTGAGGAATTAAACACTTCCTCATGTGCACCTGCACACCGCAGATTCATTTACTACAACAGCACCACACACACACACATACATACATACATAGGGAAACTGATGAGAGACAGACTCTGGGTTTTGAGCTTTTGGAGTGAAAGATCAGACGCTGGCAAATGACTTAACGGTAATATGACGTATACACAGTGTTTTTTTTTTTGCATATGCAAATTAGGATAGGAACACTGATCTGTGCGGGAAACAAACTGTCCACACACTAGCATGTGCATTTTGTTTGTGTGTGTGTACATATGTGTGTGTATTTATACATACACATTCATACACACAGTAATTCCCTTACATACAAACATTTACGTTATGAGCTTTGAAGACAAAAGGTTGGTGATTTCTGAGGCTGGTGACTCTAAATGAACGTCTCCTCTGCAGCAGTAAGTTTTGGTCTTCATGAGAGACAGTTTCATCCTGGAGCTCGATGGGGTTTACAAACACACTCGACACACAATACTGTTCCTGTGAGAAACTGATCCAGAACAACTGACATTCATGTCTTAAAATGACACCTGACTGTGTTGTTGTTACATGATATATACTGTATGATATGATTATATATCTCATGTATGTGATATAATCATGTAACAACCACACTCATGTGTGTGTTCTGGATGTTGTACCCGGAGTGTTGGGCCAGCAGGCCCGCGGTGTGTGTGAGTGTATGTGTGTGTGAGTGTATACATGTGTGTGTACCCGGAGTGTTGGTCCTGCAGGCCCGCGGTGTGTGTGAGTGTATGTGTGTGTGAGTGTATACATGTGTGTGTACCCGGTGTGTTGGTCCTGCAAGCCCGCGGTGTGTGTGAGTGTATGTGTGTGTGAGTGTATACGTGCGTGCGTGTGTGTGTGTGTGTGTGTGTGTGTGTGTGTGTGTACCCGGTGTGTTGGTCCTGCAAGCCCGCGGTGTGTGCGAGTGTATATGTGTGTGAGTGTACATGTGTGTGAGTATATACATGTGTGTGAGTGTACATGTGTGTGAGTATATACATGTGTGTGTGTGTGTGTGTGTGTGTGTCCTGCAGGCCCCCGTTGTGTGTGAGTGTTAATGTGTGTGAGTGTATATGTGTGTGAGTATATACATGTGTGTGTGTGTCCTGCAGGCCCGCGGTGTGTGAGTGTATACGTGTGTGTGTGTGTACCCGGAGCGTTGGTCCTGCAGGCCCGCGGTGTGTGTGAGTGTGTGAGCGGCTGCTCTTCCTCCTCCTCCTCCTCCTCTTCCTCGGAGGACCCGAGCGGGGCGAACAGACTGATCTCCAGCGCGGAGCCGGTTCCCGGTGATGTCTCCGTCCTGTCCCTCTCCTGTCCCTCCCTCTCGTCCTCCAGCTTCACCACCACAAACGGGTCTGAGACGCTCCTCTCTTCCTCCTCCTGCTTCAGCACCTCCTCCTCCTCCTCCTCTTCTTCCTCCTCCTCCTCCTCAGCGCGGGGGAAACTTTGGGAAAACATCGCTTTCTCCGGTCCGCTTTTCATCCTCTTCTTCCTTATTAATCTCCTCTAATCGCGGGAATTCAGATAAACCCGATAAACTGCATTTTAACCTCAAACCGCGGCTCTCGTGCTGAAACACAAACCCCCGCTCAGCGCCCGTGTCCGCGGCTAGTCATGGCTTCATGCTAGCTCGGTATCAACACCGCGGTATCGCGCCTCAGGGGGCGTGGTCTCCTCCACCGGAAGTCACCTGCTCGCCTATAAATGGCGGTGAGTTCCGCTGGAACCGTAATGGCGCTTCGTTCACTCCTCGCGCTTACTACATCACTCATCACTAACACCAGGGGCTCCTGATACACACACACACACACACACACACACCCCACTGCACCCCGGGCGTGTCCCAAACCGCACAACCTAGTTTCTAAATAGTGAACACAAACACCACTGTCGCTCCGCTATGGGTGTGTCCTAAACCACACATCCTTGTCACTAAATAGTGTACACAACCACAATGGTCACTAAATAGTGCACACAAACACCATGGTCCCTGCACTGTGGGTCATGTCGTAAACATCACTATCCTAAATACTAAATAGTGAACACAAACACCATAGACACTCCGCTGTGGGTGTGTCCAAAACCACACATCCTAATGACTAAATAGTAAAAAGAAACACCACTGTTGCTCAACTATGAGTGTGTCCTAAACCACAAATCCTTGTCACTGAATAGTGTACACAAACACAATGGTCACTAAATAGTGCACACAAACACCATGGTCACTAAATAGTGCACACAAACACCATGGTCACTAAACTGTGGGTCTTGTCCTAAACCACATATCCTAGTTACTACATAGTGCACACAAACTCCACGGTTACTCCACTGTGGGAGTGTCCTAAACCACAAACTCTATTCACTATATAGTGCGAATAGATGCCATCCATTGTGGATGTATCTCAAACCACACATCATTCACTATATAGTGTACACAAGCACCATGCTCACTCCACTTTAAGTGCCCCACGACTGCATAGTGACTTTAGTAAGGATTGAGACATGCTCCACTTGTGCTTGAAGCCCCCATGATTGATCTACCAATTACACAGACTAATGCATTTTACTTCCTTATTACTAACTGAGAAAAATAATAGTATTTGCTAACACTTGGCCCGAGATGACTTTCTAGAATACCTAGGCTAATGAAAAACATGTAGCTGAACAAAGTATTTACATTATCATGTGCCATCTGGGATAATGGGCAATGGATTGTCCTCACCCTGAGGACCCAATCAAATGAACAAACTTCACTGAAAAGTCACGCAAACGTCCAGGAGGCATTCGAAATTTGTTTCGAAAGCCAAGCCAAGCAAGTTTATTTTTTTTCAATCAGCAAGAGTTGTTTTGAAAGATCCAACTCACGATACCGACGTTGCCTTCGGCATATGTTCAAAAGCAACATGATTTTTCACACTTTTTTTTTTTTTTTTTGAGTAATATTGGTAATATTTTTGGTGTCTGGAACAGATTATCTGCATTAACATTATTTCTCATGGGAAAATTTGTATCGTAAGAACTCGCCTCCAGGTCAAATAAAATTCATATGCGAAGGTTCTGCTGTAGTTTGGATTTTCATGCGGCATTTAAGTTGCGCGTCTGTCCTGGAGCCGCTCAGAATTTATTGCGGCAGTGGAACGTCAAATGAAGCTGTATATATTTGTCGTATATATTTAAGTTGTATATATATTTTTTTTGTGTGTGTGCAAGATTTAGTGAGGACGCAGCACCACGGGTCCCAAGAATGGTAGCGAGGATGGTAACAAGAAAAAAAGGGAGACATTTTTAGTTTGGTTTTTAAAGCAGCCCGTGCTGAGAGGAATCATAAATTAAGGTTAAGTGAGGTTTAATGTCTATTTATTTCATATTTTACTTCATTTACATGTCTTTTCTAAATGTTTTGATTGTATTTATATGCAAAAATATGATTATAGTGATGGAAATTGGTAATATTTTTTTGGAGGCTGGGTCGATTATCTGCATTTACATTATTTCCTATAGGAAAATGCATTTCACAATACAACATTTCACTTGTCTCCTTCGTATTCCTATGCCGAGGTACCTCTGTATGTATTAACGCATATTATTTACTTGTTTGTTTGTTTATGCAGGATGTATTTGTAGGTTTTATATATATATATATATATATATATATATATATATATATATATATATATATATATATTTAATCATAATACCAACTTTAAAAAAAAAGCTTTTATTCTTTTAAATCGTCCTCTGAAGACTTTTATTTTGTACTTTTCCACTCCGGTCTGACTGGATTCTCTGTGTTGCTAAGCTAAAGGCAGGAACCTTCTGTCCATTTTGAACTAATTTGACAGCAAAATGCATGATTCAGAGATCCCCAGGTGAGATTAATAATTATTTCTATTTTTTCTGACAGCACACATGTTTTTATTCAATCGCGTTTAACTTTAAAAACCGCAGCTCTTCCTTATTTTATTTAGTCAAGGATGTGAGTGCGGCTCCAGAAGGCGGAAGCGTCGGGTTTGCGCAGAGTCACTCGCTATTAAAAAAAAAAAAAAAAAACCTTGAATGGAGTATGCGCACATGCCCAGAGTGCGTTGATGAGCGGGTAGTGTGCGTCATTCTGCGCAGCCCCAAAAATAATCCGTTTGTATCAGCTTAATGTCACTTAATCAGGATAAAGCAGTGGCTGTGTCCCAATCCACACTGTCTGTGCTAGAATAGTAGGCTGGGTAGTGCTCCACCTACCTGTCTGAATTAGAGTGACCTATTTAGTGATTTGTATCAGCGGTAAATCTATATAAATAAAAGTTGTAAAAATCGTAAAAGCGATGTGATGAACAGTTATGTGTGGGATTTAATCATCTACTGTAAAATAATCTACTAATGCGCTGCTGTCTCAGTGTAAACACACACCTGCACCAATAGATATTAATGAGAAAAGATAAAGTGAATGTTTTGACTGGGATTAGTTCATATTTTCACTTTGGCTGAAATAACAGCGCTGAAGTGGTAGAAGTGAATTTTAACACGCCGGAGTCGTTTTAAGACGAAACTTCATCTTTATCTGATCGACTTTTTCCATTTCTCATCTGTGATTCAATAATGATAACTGTTTCTGCAAACTGTTTAACCTTAGTTTAGTGCACTACAGCCTCCAGCAGAAATGATGCA
This sequence comes from Clarias magur, assembly GCA_013621035.1. Lineage (NCBI taxonomy): Eukaryota > Metazoa > Chordata > Actinopteri > Siluriformes > Clariidae > Clarias > Clarias magur. The sequence goes on along the minus strand of QNUK01000430.1, from coordinate 151,169 downwards.
CTCACCACACTTTATAGGAAAAAAAGTTTTTCCCCCCCTCAGATCACGTACTGGAAAAACGAAATCACACTTAGCACTTAGTCGCTGCTCCTCGTCCTCCAGATCCGGAGGTTTGAAAAGGAACATTTTGTTTTAATTTTCACCGTTTCCAAATTTCCATGCTGGTCATGATGTGATTTTCCAGAGTAAAAACCTCTCACACTCTTTGCTCTGTCTCAAAAAAACATGACAATAACTTCATTATCACTAAAGGAATGAGAACACTCCCCCCCCCCTCCCCCCCCCTTTTTTTTACCTTTTTTTTTCACCGGTAGGCTCATTTGAATTTTTGATTTGTTTTAGAGATACAAATTACAAACTGATTCCATAAAAAACTCAATGTACTGGTTTCATCTATTTTTATTTATTTATTTATTTATTTATTTATTTATTTATTTTAGTACATGTCATGACCAGTAGTTGCTTTGTACAATTGTTTCACTCCTTATTCAAGTGTCTTAGCTGTAATAATTCTGTGTAGTGCACTGTATGTCCAGTAGGGAGCGCTGTTTCAGCGCCCTGTATAAAGTACAAAGTACAGGATGTGTGTACAGTAGTGCACTGAATGTACAAACAGAGCAGCTAATGCTTTGCTTAATGTGTGTGTGTAGCGGTTACAGAAGGATCGAGGCGGTGTTTACTAGCGCCCCTGGTGGACTGGAGGGCTTTAAGGCTCACGCTGTGTTTCAGGAGATCGCTAAAAAGCTTGCGGAGGTAAGTGTGTGTGTCTGGGGAAACACACACAAGCTTTGTTGTATTTATTGTTTATAAACGTGTGTGTATGTGCACATGCAGGAAGGTGATCAGTACGTGAAGAAGATCGGAGGTGTGTTCGCTTTCAAAGTGAGGGACGGGCCGGGTGGCAAGGACGCCACGTGGATCGTAAACGTGCGCGACGGAAAGGGCTGCGTCCACAACGACACCTGTGAGTCTGATCGGACAGATTGGTGCGCTCGTTCTGATCCATTATCGTCTCCATGGTGACGGCTCTCGAGATAAGACATCATGACGTGACGACGTTTTTCACCTACTTTGTCTTCTCTTTCCTTGTTACAGCGAAGAAGGTGGACTGCACACTCTTGATGACGGACTCGGACCTGCTAGAGGTCATGACGGGGAAGATGAACCCTCAGACGGTGAGAGCGCATTTCCATGTAAAAATTAACAAATAAAAACACTGAATTGCTTGTCTTGGTGTTAAGCATCAGTCATTATCACTCTGTGATTTTTCCAGGCATTCTTCCAGGGAAAGCTGAAAATCACGGGGAACATGGGAATGGCCATGAAGCTCCAGAACCTGCAGCTACAACCGGGCAAAGCCAAGCTGTAAGGCTCGGCTCGAACGGACGAGCGTCCCCTCCGGAGAGCTTCGTCTCGTCTCTTCTCCTCTCTTCTTCCTGCGCATTAGCCTCCAGGCTTGAGTTTAGAGCTGAACCTTAAGGACGTAGCTGATCTACAAACACTCGCTAAACTCCACGCACGACACCGTATCGTCTCCCAGTCCTCCTTCTTCCTTCCCTCCTTTATTCCTCCTCTAACACACTCAGGAACACGCAACATTAAACTCATTTGGCTGAAAACATAATTCTTACGTTATCGCTTATTGCAAACGTGCAGTGACCCTTCTGGTGGGCGGAATTTTAAAGGGGCTTGAAATTAGTCTCTCATTGGTCGTCTGCACTGTCGGTCAGTTTCCAATAAAATGCCAGTTAAAAAAAAAAAAAATCTGTCAGTTTGAAATAAAAAGTTTCTCCACCCGCTATGCGAAAGAATGTTGCACGCGTCTACGTTTTTCTAAACCTGTTACGTGAGACGTTCGAAAGTGTTGTTGATTCATTCTGTTGATTTAAAACGAGCAGGAATCAGGAGTCATACTGTGTTCATGTCATCAGGTGAAGATCCGACAACGTCCTCTTATTCCGTGTTTCACACAGATGAGATTCGGCTCGTTTGATGTCCATTCGTAGCTCTGTGAACTTCCGCGCACGTTTATGCTGATCGTCCCAAGAGGAATGTTAGCTTATGTTACACTGGAAATTTTAGCATGTAATTGTAATAGCGCCACCTACAGCACTGGAGTTCAAGTCTGTGAACCTGTGAAGATGCCTCGTTATTACATGCTGAAGCTTTTAGTGCTCACGTGTTTCAGCTTCATTGCTCACACAATATAAATTCGAATGTCAGGAAGCAGGGCTGAAATCCATGCAACATTCCAGTTTCCACTGAGCTGCCACGCTTCTACTTTCCCAGAATTTTCCCGGAAACTCACCATTTGACATGAATGCTGCATTCAGAAGGAGGACTGAGACGTAACAATCCAAAGCTAATAATAATAATAATAATAATAAGTGTAGGGGTTCGTTCTGACACGGTAACACTAAGACCTTCCTGAATTTCTGGAGATAATCCCGCCCCGTGATCCAAGGTTGTTTTCATCCCAAAGCACGTCCTTCTCTTAAGCGTCTCTGGCTCAGCAAGGGGCGGAGCTTAAAGTTCCATATGATCACACCACAACGTGGAAACTCACCTCAGAGAATGTTGCTTCCTAGCATGAGCTCATGAATAATTAATGAGCAGCACTTACTCCATCCAATCACAGTGCAAAAAGGATTTTTTTTGTACATTTTATGCTCGTATAATCCCACAACACAAGTGTAGCTGCGTAATGGATATCGTATGGACGTAGTCAGCTAGCTCATGTTAGCCACATTATGCGAGCTACCTTATTTTACTCGCTAGCTAGCCGATGTTAAGTCCGATGATATGTGTATATCTTCATCGATAAACTGGATTTTTTTTTTAATGTTAACTTATCTTGCTAGTGATCATGGGGTCATGATGTGATTAGCGGTGTTTTAGTTTACAGTAGTTCTGTGTGGTAATGTTACAGATGTTAAAGCAAAGGTTAGCTAGCTGGTTAATGTTGCTAAGCCGCCATCAGGTGATATAAACCAGAAGTGTGTGAACCAGAAAGAAACATAGTGGGTGTGGTCATGTAATCAAATGTAACTTCGAGCTCCGCCTCTTGTTAATCCACAGAGATCTAAATCTCTGTATAAGTCAAGTGACCTGGAGTGTGTGTGTGTGTGTGTGTGTGTGTGTGTGTGTGTATTGGGGGGGAGGGGTGTTTTCACGATTTAATAAAACTAATGATAATGTAGAAGTCTAAATAAATTTTATTTTGAACTTTGAACCTGTGTGTTTTTATATTTTCACTTTAAACAGACAAACAAACTAAAAATGTTATAAGTAAACTTATTCTGATAATGAAATACTATAATAAATACTAGACTAAATTAAATTCTTTTTTAATTAATACAGTAATGGATTATTGATAAACTCTCAGTAAGTTTAGTAAAAAAGTAAGTTTAGTAATCGCCTGACACAGATAATGTCTTAGCATTCACCTGTGGCGAGCAGGAAGGGGTGGAGTCTGGGATGGAGGCAGAGGGGAGGCGTAGCGATGGAGGATTTGGACCTCTGCAGTGGAACGTTGCTCAGCTGATGTGGAGCAGATGCCGTCATACCGTCACAGAGTCATCAGGATCCTGTCAAACCTCCAGCATGACTCATTCAGAGACCGAGTTGGAGTTCTGCCTCGCGTCACCGTGTCCAGAAAGTGCAGCTGTGAAAACACCACCAGGGCTTTTCTCCAGTATGAGGCCTGTGGTTTCGGACACCGCGGTGAACTGGTGTTTGTGCTCTGTATTATACATAGGGTGTGTGGTTTTGGACACGCCCATAGTGAAGTGATGGTGGTTATGTGCCTATTATAGTAAATAGGGTGTGTTTAGGGACACGCCAACAATGATCAGTGTCTATGTCACAATATAGTAGATAGAAAATGTGGTTTGGGACACGGCCACAGTGTTTATATAAACTATAGCGAGTGGGCTTTGGAAAACGCCCACAGTGCAGTTATAATGGTGTTTATGTGCACAATTTAGTGAATGGTGTATGTGATTTGGCACACGCCCACAGTGGAATGATGATGACGTTTATGTGCACTATATAGTGAACAGGGTGCGTGAATTGGGACACCCACTGAGGAGTGATGGCATATGTAGTGCACATAAAAGCCATCATCACTCCACTGTGTGAATAAGTTATCTGGTTTGAGACACGTCCACAATGGATGGCATCTTTGCGCACTTTATAGTGAATAGGGTGTGTGGTTTGGGATAACCCAAAAATGGATGGTGTCCACTATTTATGTGACAATTGCGAGTGATTATGAGTAATTATGTGGTTTATGTGTGCTATACACTGTATAAAACTTGTGGTTTGGGACATGTCCAAACATGGCCTGCATGGTAACGGGGTTTTGTGCTACCGAATGTTTTTCCCAGTGCAGTGGGTACTGTAGGTCATAAACCTTTCTTTCCACTGAAGTCATGGACGGAGTGTAATTTCAGACTCACTGATGCCTATTAGTGAAATTGGACGTGAAAGAAAGTGTTAAAAGCACAGCTGAGGAGAATTACGATGACAAATCGCTCATGTGAGACATTAAATCGTCATTTTTTCATCTTTTTTTCCCCCTTGCAAACAGCCTCATTTTATCAGTCATTAAACACTCCGATTCGGTCTGCCTCACATCAGTTCTCTCGTATGCTAATTATCACGGCTATAACAAATCACATCTCTTCAGTTGAAAATGCAATTATCTGAAGAAACGCAGCATACACATAGCATCGAGTTTATTGTGTTAACAAGAGAATGTTAACGACAAAAAATGTTTGGAGCCTAGGTGCACTGTCAGCTCTGAATAAACAACTCCTGGAAATTCAGTTAGCGATCGATGCTAGAAGTAATTACAGTGTAATATTAGTTGAACAGAGAGCGTTTTTGTTAGCTAATATTTGTTACGTCTGAGGTAAATATTGACTCATTTTTATGATTACTTTTTGTTCACATCGTCTGTATACAAGTGGTTGTATTGAGTCGAATGCGTGTAAAATGTCTTGTTAAAGGCTGGAGGACTGTTGCTAGGCAACTGGAAAATCCGCTAGTTAACGATTGAGGCTAATTATTTCAACAAGCAAATCTTGTATACAGGCAATATGAACATATGTTTCATTAAGAAAATGTAAGTGTTTTCTTAATTATTATCCACCACGTCTGAGGTAAATGCTAACCTTCCTGACAATTTTGTGTCCTTATGTCATCGGTAAACACTGCGATATTACTGCAAACACTGTGGTCTGTAATATTCAGTCAAATACGAGATAAACCTGAAGTTCATGTGGTAAATTATTGTTGCTTGGCGACCAGAAAATCTGCAGGCAAAGCAAATGCTAGCTAATGGCTAAACACTTCATATTGATGCTGTAGCAGGTGTTTTCTTTGGAAATTAACAACACATCTGAGGTAAATGTTGACCTTCCTGATAAATTTATCTTGTTTAAACTGCCACTTTGTGTCTAGATTTAGTAATTTGGCTTATTAACCTCAGTCTTTAATGAAGTTATGCTTTGCTCTGCAGATTTTAGATTGGGTTAGATTATATTTAACTTTATCGTCACTGTACAAAGTACAAATACAAAGCCAATGAATTTCAGTTAGCATCTTAGGACTTCATAATGTCCTTTTCACAATAAATTACAAATGAAGACATACAGGTATGGGCATGTACACATACAGACAATGTGTTGAATGAGAATATAACGTGTTGAAGAAGATATACACATCTACGTATATAGTGTATTGTCATGATTATATAATAAAGTGTATACAGAATAGATTATGGAGGAAACGTTTGTAGGGCAAAGACAGCATCTTAAATTATGTGTTGTACAAAAGTTACATAGTGGATAAGATAGATCGAGCAGTATAAGTAAACAAATGGAACGGGTATTACATCATGCCTCTACGGTACAGTGGTAAAAGTTTTCAAGAATCTTGGAGCTCAGGTGGACCTTTTTCAGTCTCCTGGGAAAATAAAGGTCCTGTTGTGCTTTTGTTTTAATCAGTAAACGGTGGATTTCAGCGACCAGGTGAGGTTCTCTAAGATGTGGATTCTATGGAACTTAAAACTCGGTACAGACTCGACAGCAACTCCCTTGACGTTAATGGGAGCATGAGTGTGATTGTTCTCGCACCATCCTCCCTGTAAGCTGTTTCATAATAACCTCTGGTGTGGATCCAGGGTAGGAGGGACTACTGAATCACATTGCTATGATGGAGTGAGTGTGACAGGGCAAAAGTCATTGGGTTCTGTTGCAACAGAGTGCTTAGGTACTGACAGGATGGTAGCTGACGTAAAGCAGGTGGGAACGGCTGCCTGAGCCAAAGACAGGTAAAAGATGTCTTTGAAGACCTCCACCAGTTGCTCTGCACCAGTTATCACCCAGGACCAGAATGCTTTTTGCGAATTCACCCTACTAGTGCACATTTCAAAGCTGGGGAGTTTGAGTGGCTGCTCACGTGGCAGTAGGTCAGCCTTGAGCATGGGCGCCACCTTCCCCAGGGAGAGAGGCAGGCCTGGTTGGAGGTTTTATACTGGCTGGTTTGAGGCTTCTGGTTGGTTAATTGTGCTATACTACTCCTTCCTCATGCCAGAACATGCTATAGAAGAGTACATCCATCATGCCATCTCACCTACCTCTGCTGGTTTATTTTCATGTATGGAGAAAAAACAGCGGACTATGTCCTTGCGTCAACTATTAAAGCCTCAACTAAATCACAGTCAAATATCGTTACTCTCCCCTCTCCGCTAGAACAATTTAGTGAATCCTTGATCAGATTAGACCACCACAGAGCTTACAATCTCATATGCATTAGAAAAGGCAATGAGTGGAAAACAGCATTTATCACCACATCAGGTTACTTAAAGTACTGCATAATGTCTTTAGTGCTTTCTGGCTTCCCCTCAGGCTTTGAATATTATATCAATGGCATCCCCAGGGACAACTTTTGCAGAAGTTTGTAGAGCATGAATACTGTAGATGACATATTGATTTAGTTCCTGTCTTTTGAAACTGATCATGTCCAATCTATTGGATAATTCATTCAACATCAAGCTAGAATTTTTTTTTTAATTTAATGTGCAGTCCATCTCTGTCCTTGGCTACATCGCTGGGCCACAGGGTGTCGCCATGGACCATGCAACCAAGTTTAGAGCAGTGACTGGCTTGACAGTTTCAAGTAATGTGATAAGTTTTGCATAAACTGATCCATCTAAGACGTTCATACTGGAAGCAGACAGCTCAGAATCAGGTGTAGGTGGTGGAAGTGGAATTCTGCTTGAAGAATTTTTACCCAGCTGAACAGGATTATAAGATGTCAAGCTCAGTGGCAATCTCTGGTTGGAGGGAGCTGCACACTCATTTACAATCTTTACTGATCACAACAACCCAGATTACCTGAAAACCGCCAAACAACTAAACACTGGCCAAGCATACTGGACCACAGATTCTCCTCGGTTCCACCATATTCTTTTCCATAGAACTGGGTCTAGGCCAATTCCTTGTTTCACCGTTTCCCCACCAAAGACACAAAACATTCTTTGTGTTTCACCTTTTCACCTTTATGTTTTCTTAGAGCCATAACTTGGGACCATAATAAATTACACAACTAGGACAATTACTTGTGCTCAGAGCCGGCACGTTCCTCCTGAATGCCCCCACAATCACATCCTAAGAGGTAAATCAATCACCTGGGCTTACACCACAACTGCGCCTGCACACTCTGGTGCCCAAACATTGTATCACCTCCTGGAAACTGGGTTCTGGTGGCCAAACATGCTTACACACATTCACAAGGATATTTCCTCATGTACCAGAGGACACAGCTGGAGATGGAAGCACCCAGTTTACCTCTCACTTTCCACTGGAACGCCAAAATCATCAGAGGTATCTGAATTTTATTGGGAAAATCAGATGTGGCAGAAAGCACACAGGTGGCCAGTAATAGATTTTTTTATAAAATGTATCCTTTTATCATCAGTACCTCTTTATCCTGTATACAGGGGCCTGGAGCCTACCCCAGGAGACTTAGGGCACGAGGAGGGATACACCATAGACAGCGTGCCAGTTCATCCGAGAGCACATACATGCACTCACATGTTCATTCACACACTATGAGCAATTAACCTAATCTGCATGACTTTGGACTGTGGGAGGAAACTGGATTACGCAAAGGAAACCCACCAAGCACGTGGACCCCGAGGTGTGGATCGACCTGGGACCCTGGAGGTGCGAGGCAACAGTGCTAACCACTACGCCACCGTGCCATAATCAAGACGTGTTTTGCCTTTAGGTGAAAAGCAAATAAAAGCACATTTTTCTTGAATTTTATTGTTTATGTTTAGGTTATTCCAGTCTTCTCTCCTTTCTCATTTTAACTGGCCACTGAATCTGGGTTTCCGTCCAATCGCTCCATGTTACACTGTCATTTCCACAGCAGTAGTGGAAATTCTGGAGGAATTTCCAGAAACATTTCTCTCTCTCTCTCTCTCTCTCTCTCTAACTTTTCTCTCTCTCTCTCTCTCTCTCTCTCTCTCTCTGCACTTTCCTCCTGTCTTGCTCCCACTCTCCATCTGCACATCTGGAGCGATAGATCAGTCCTGAGTGGAGCTGCAGAATCAAGCGTTTGGACTGGAAACCTGCAAGTTTTACTTAATCTGAGTCGCGCAGGACGGAGAGGTAAGGTAACTTTATATTTCCTCTTATATATCTATTCCCCCTCTTTTATACCCCTCCCTCTCTCACTCACTTTCACTCTACCTCTCTCTCTCTCTCTCTCCATCTGTTGCTCTGTTGAATCCATTCCACTTTTACAGACACACAGAACACGTGGAATTTCTCCAGACATTCAGATGGCTTTACACTGTTGTTCTTTTACTGTCAAACAGTATTCTATGTTCTATGTATGTATGTATGTATGTATGTATGTATGTATGTATGTATGTATGTATGTATGTATGTATGTATGTATCTATCTATCTATCTATCTATCTATCTATCTACAGACTGAGTGAGACAGAAAGAGAGGAAGACAGGGCTCTTTCTATCTAGAGCAAGGCATAGAGAGAGAGAGAGAGAGAGAGAGAGAGATCTACACTATAGCTTTAAATAAAGCATGACAAAGATCTATCTATCGATCTGTCTGTCTGTCTGTATATGGAAGCAGAAAGAGAGAGACAAACAGACAGATGGCAAAAGACAGAGAGAAAGACTCTCTCTCTTTCTCATAATAGAACGAGCTCTGTTTGTCTCACTTGACATACAGACAGACAGACAGACAGACAGTTATAGATATACCGTAGTTTATTGATAAACAAGCATTGCAGTAAATAAAATACATGTGAAAGTGTGCAGTAAACTCGTCCAGACATTAGCATTTAAACGCTGAGGTTGAGATTAGCATCTCTGTGTCAGTAAACAGGATAATTCACAGCATCGCGTCACTGAGTAACAATCCATCTCTTTAAACTTTGTAAACAACTTCATCTGGTCTGAACGTTTAATGCTTTCACACACAACCACACAGACACACACACTCTCCACATCATTTTTTAGAGATTCATGTCACTTCGCAGAGAGTGTGTAGGACGAGAGAAACCCCTGTGTGTCTGTGCTGTGGTGTAGAGATGAGTGTGAGGTCTACAGAGTTAATGCGTCTTCATGTTTTCCGTCCAGCTGTGTGACTCTTGAGAAAAGATTCCTGTCCTGTTCTGATGCCAGTGTTTCAGACTCCAGCTCTTACTCTCGCTATCGAGAACCAAACAAGCAGGGAAGAAAAGTATATGTGTGTGTGTGTGTGTGTGTGAGTGTGTATGTGTGTATGTGTGTGTGTATGTGTGTGTGTGTCTTGTTTCAGGCCAAATCTTAATCTTGAGCTCCTTATCTGGGGGCATTCCAGGGTCTGGGAAAGTGGGTTTACTTATTTTAACACTTTATGCCAGGAAATCTGAAAATAAAACTCATAACCGGCCAAAGAACGAGCTTAAAGGTTAATTTTAAAACAGATTTCCTGGACTTACTGTAAAACACACACACACACACACACACACACACACACACACACACACACACGCTTCACCTCAAGCTCAGAGTCTCCTTCTAATCATGTCTTTGTTATTGGTCGACTGTCTGAACTGGCTGAACTAGCATTAAAGCAAACAAGCTAATGACAAAAATTAGCAAACCATTGCAAAACCCTTCCTCATCTTCCTCCTCATCCTTTTTCATTCTTCATCTTCCTTCCAATATTGCTAATAACTACTAATAATACTTTTTGTGAAGAATCTTGTTAATGAAGTTTTGTTTCTAGCAGGTTTGTAGAGAAGAGTGTAATCAGTTTCTTGATCAAAGGCTCATCTTTGAGGTTTGGCCAGACCACACACACACACACACACACACACACACACACACACACACACACACAGAGTCAGGACCGTGGGACTCTTCCTTGCCCAGAGGACAGTGTGAACAGCGATGATCTGGAGGAGGTGTGTGTTGTGTGCACTCCTGCTTTGTTCGGCTCTCGTTCTCGGAGCCGAGCCCGAACTCCAGCAGAAACATCAAGAACCCGGACAGAAGAATAAAGGAACAGAGGGAGACAGCGAGGGACAAACGGCGGCGGCGTGTCCAGATCAGTGCTCCTGCCTGGCAGAGGAGGTCGTGGACTGTGCCGGGGTCAATTTATTCGAGTTTCCACAAGAGCTACCAGAAAGCACACGCCAGCTCTCGCTGCAGGTGTGTGTGTGTGTGTGTATCTGTGTGTGTGAAGCGAACGAATACAGAATCTGCTGCATGTGTGAGAAGTTAAATTCCGCGAGAACTGAGCACATGCACATCATGCACTCTCAAGCTGTTATTAATGTGTTCATGCACCCCGCATGGCCTTTATTAAACACACTGTCTTAATTAAACCCTTTTATCATATATAATAATGTCAAAAGTTTGTGCACCCTTGACCATTATACAGTTATATGCGCTTGTTTTTTCTTCCTTTGCTGTTATAAAGTATCTCGTCTTTATCTTATCTTATCTTATCTTATCTTATGGGAAGGCTGTACACTAGATATTGGGGGCGTGACTGCGTGGACTCGTGTTCATTCACACATCCTACAGAAGCATTAGAGAGCTCAGGCATCAATGATTGTGTCGATGAGGCTCCTGTTCCAGTTCATCCCAAAGCTGATGGTTCAGTGTGGTTGACTTCAGTCAGGGCTCTGAATGAAACACTGAAGTTCCCATTATTTCTCGAACCCCGCCTGACCCTGCCCTACCTGACCGTGCTAATGTGCAGTGTGTGTACCGTGGCTTAATCTCATTATGCGCCTCTGTGCATCTAAAGATTCATAAATATTATAAACACCAGTGTTCGAGACCGGCCTGGAATATGACTTGAACATGTTTTGAATATATCCCGAGCAGATGAGATCATCAACACTAACGTCTCGAACGAAACGCAAATGATCTCGTTACTGAGAGCGCTATGCTTAGGCCTGCTGCAGAATAAAATCACTGCATTGTAATGACCGTAATCTCATTATGTACCTCTCTAAGAGACAAGCTGACGTTTGACAGAGCATGCATTTGCTCCCATTAAGACCTCGAAGATAAAACAAACAAAAAACAACAACCTTGAAGTCTTTCATTTCTCTTTTTCTTTTCTGCATCAGAATAATCAGATCTCGGAGATCAGTGCGGAGGAGCTCTCACGGCTGCTTCATCTGGAGATGCTCAACCTGCAGAACAATCGGCTCACCTCACAGGGTGGGAGAGAGAGAGAGAAAGAGTGTGTGTGTGTGTGTTGTGTTAGCTATAACAGCCTTACTAGTCTTGGCTGAATTATTACATTCTACAAAGCATTGTGTCTTTTATTTCTGGCAGAATGAACGCTTTCGCTGCAAGTTTATTCATATGATATTCATTTTGTGGCAAGATTGGGTTTGTGTGTGTGTGTGTGTGTGTGTGTGTGTGTATGTGCGTGTGTGTGTGTGTGTGTGTGAGAGAGAGAGAGAGAGAGAGAGAGAGAGAGAGAGAGAGAGAGCGAAGCCAGAAGCATGGTTTAAAGTGAAAAATAACAGACCAAATCTAGCATAACAGTTTCACTCGCTGGTTTATTTCTGCATGCTGCACTCAATAAAAAAAGGTGTTTTGTAAGGAATAAAACAGAGAACTGGGTCAGTGCTAACACACTCAAGTCAATTATATGCTTCAGTTATTATGAAATAACTTCATACTTTTCCCGCTTGTCTGATACAAGCTAGCTCCTGTGTGTTGTACCTGTGAGTCCATGTGAAAGAGCCGTCGCTATAGAAACGATAATGCGTTATAGCGAGCACATCGATATTAATAAACCTGCAACCTGCAGCGACACTACAGTCAGAGCTGCGGTGATAGAAAACTAATCAACATTCATCAAACCAACGATCAATAAAGATCCAGTGTGTGTGTGTGTGTGTGTGTGTGTGTGTGTGTGTGTATGTTCCAGGTCTTGGAGATGACGGGTTTGAAGCTCTGGAGCAGCTCAATTACTTGTACTTGGCGAATAACAAGGTGAGATCAGATCACAGTATGATGTAACTGTGTTAATAAATGCTCTCTATAATAAAAACACCACGCATCTTTGTATATTTTATAATCAGAAGGATGGGAGTTAACTGAGTATGTTTGCATTGTTACTGTACTTATGTACAAATTTAACTTATCTGTATTTTGTGAGTAATTTTATTAGAGAATACTTTGTCCTTTTACTTCACTACATCCTTCAACAAATATCTGTACTTTTACTTAACTTACATTGGAACCTTGGATTGCGAGTGTTTCGCAAGACGACGAGTGTTATGTATCCGTTTCTTAATTTATCAAAGGAAGCATTTTACCGAATTAAATCAGTTACAGGCCTTGTACCATTTTTCCAACCAAGTCTTTACTTCTCTTGCACAAATTCACCAACAACGTGAACAAACTTCCCATCATGCCTCCTACTCTATCGTCCTTAAGACACAGATGTAATTATAGTAAAGTACATGACAAAGTACTGTTGTCATGACTACATACAAATCTTTTAATAAATTTTTATCTTGAGTAACTAGAATGAACATGGTCTTAATATATGAGGAGTACACGTGCTCTTTGTCTGCCGAGCATCATGTGATCACAACTGAGCCAAAGGTTTTTCTCTCTCTTGCGTTGCGGAATTGTGGGTAATCGTCTTAATTGTGGGTAATCTGCTCGGTCTTAGTGCTCGTCTCTCACTCATATAGTCAATGTGCACGCGTGTACTGTTTGCTATAAGACCGTGACCATGTGTGTGTGTGTGTGTGTGTGTGTGTGTGTGTGTGTGTGTGTGTGCGGGTAAAGCAAAAGCAGCTGTCATTAGAAAGGCTCCTTATTAAAGATGTTTTAGAACGGAGGTAAAGTGCAGACTAATTTATTTCATTTTGACATTCATTATTTTTAGATGAATATTTTTGGGTTGTGGAACGAATCATCAGAGTTTCCATTATTTCTTATGGGGAAATTCACTCTGATATACAAGTGTTTTGATATACAAGCATGCGTCCGGAACTGATTATGCTCGCAATCCGAGGTTTGACTGTATATTTCTGCGTTACCGAACCACAGTGGTGTGTAGTATTTGCAGCAGGAGTCAAGCCACTTGCTGACTTTTATACACAATTGCCTGACTTGCCTTTCTTGCGAGACATGTCTAATATCACAACAGGTGTTTGAAATCAACAGTGATGAAAGCAGCACGCTCATAGTTAAGCAATCATTAAGGAGAGAGAGAGTTTAATTCTGGGAAAGGTTACTATGAATTAGTGTAAGCCCTGCACTGATGATACTTAAAATAATTTTAAATACTTAACACACCAGAACACCCTGAAATAGCACAATTAACAAAAGTAGTACAAATCAGTGTTCTTGAGCTAAAAATGTATGCAGGACAGTTCATTTAAGCTTTTTTTTTTTTTTGACAATAGTCTCTAGTGCATGCATCAGGATTGAACTAATGTTAGCATAGTGGTTTGTTTTCAAGCCTTTGATCTTGCTTATTACTAGCCATTTCTTAACACCTAAAGTTGGTGTTTAAACAAAACTAGCTCACAGTTTTTCCTTGTTGACGTTGAAGTGAGGGGGGAAAAAAAACCCACTGTAAACATTTTTGATGGAACTCATTCCTGAGCTCCGATTGAAGTCGAAAGATTAAAAAGAAAACTAAGGTCATGGCCTCAAAACATGTCCCAGTCTCGGCCTCCTCTCAGCGTCTGTTTAAAGCTCTGATCACATTCCCGCATTTGTTTGTAAAGTCACAGCTGGGAAATAAAGCTCAGTGTTTCTGTTGGTCAGGAGACAACAATTCCCCGTCCATGTCCTCATCGCCAGCAGAAGATGTCCCATGCTAAGCTTCTGACTGATGCCAGGGCAGCAACAAGGGATTAACACGCTGACACTGCAGTGGATGTGATTCAGTGTGTTCTAGGAAAGCATCTTAATCCGCATGTATTCGTGTCAGAGCAGAAATGAACAACAGGGGAGCTTTTACGGAGGGGATATCTGAGCGTTAGCATTAGCTTCGCCTTCGAGTTTTTTCCGATGTGATGAAGCTATGTTTAATGTTTTGTTCATCTCACACCTCAAAAACATCCCACATGTTGTGCATGTTGCTAATTTTCCAAAATAAAAATAAAAATCTTTCCAAAGAAGATGAAAGACGAGATCAAAGCTTGTCATGTTGAAAGTCTTGCTCTATCCAAACTGCTGACACTAGAGACTCCTTCTTTAAATCTTTCTTGCTGTCTTGTAGGAAGGTGATAGTAATTAGTTTTTTTTTTTTTTATTAAATATGAGTTTGTCTCATAGCTCACAGAAGCGCCCAGATATCTTCCACCTACTCTGATTAGTGCCGACTTTGCTGCAAACCAGCTGACGACGATCTACTCCTACACGTTTGGCCAAAAACCCGGACTGAAGTACGTCAAACTCTTTATGATTCCCATATAACACTCATGGAGTAAAAACATCTGCACACATTTGCTGCCGTGCCTTATTTCAGGTCGGTGTACCTTCACAACAACAAGCTGGCCGACCCAGGTCTACCAGAGGGGATGTTCAACGGCTCGAACAGCTTGGAGGTGTTAATCCTGTCCAGCAACTTCCTGCGCTTCGTCCCTAAAGGCCTGCCGACTGCGCTCTTCCGTCTTCACTTGAAGGTAGCGCCGGTGAATCGGTCACAGAGCTTAGCAGATCAACGTGTGTCACCAGCTCAGTGGAGCTCGACCACCAACTTTTAGCTCGGCAGGTTAAGGTATTTAGGTGTTTACCATGTAGCTGATTGCCAGAGCTAATGTCGAAGGTCAGAGCGGTTCAGCTCCAGCTTGTTAGTCTGGATCTGGGCTGGCACACTGCCAGGAAGACCTTAAAAACGCTTCCATTTTGCTACTACTGTATTACCCTCATCTAAAGCATGTAATCAAAACTGTATGTGCTGTACCTGAGCTTGTCTCTCAATTGGCCAAATCTCTACTCAAATATCTGATACTTGAAGAATCTCTACACAGCTCTCGCTATACTCATGACAGCTACCAATCAAGCACAGTGAAGCTACCAATCTGCACCATCAGTGAATCTACATGTGGAGTAAAAGTGATGTTATGAACAGTTACATGTGGGATTTAATCATCTACTGTAAAATAATCTACTAATGCGCTGCTGTCTCAGTGTAAACAAACACCTGCACCAATAGATATTAATGAGAAAAGATAAAGTGAATGTTTTGACTGGGATTAGTTCAGATTTTCACTTTGGCTGAAATAACAGCGCTGAAGTGGTAGAAGTGAATTTTAACACGCCGGAGTCGTTTTAAGACGAAACTTCATCTTTATCTGATCGACTTTTTCCATTTCTCATCTGTGATTCTCTCTCCGATTACCGAACAGCGAGTGTGTTTGTCTGAGCACCAAAGAAGTCCAACTTAGTGTAAACAAGGCGTCAGATACTCGACCTTACAGAATGTGATTTCTGTCTATTAATAAGTGAGACAGAGAGTTCTGCTGTACAGAGAGACACACAGACCCACATGGACGTGGGATATAATAATATCTCATATTGGGGTTCTACGTTACTGATATTTTAAGCACCATGGTTCCAGAACATAAGAGACAAATCTGTCCATTCATCTTTGAAGGTTCAGTTTCCATAGTATACTTGGGTTTTTTTTTTTTTTTTGGAGTAAACAAAGTTCACACATGTTATGAGGATGCACGGCTATTTTTCTGACCAATCAGATTTGATAATTGTCAACAGTAGAGATGAGGGAAAATGTATTTATACAGTACTTGAGTCAACCCTCATGTCTTCATTTATTCATCTTCTATTACCGCTTACCCGGTACTGTGTCGCTGGGGCCTGGATCCTATCCCAGGGGACTCTGGACATGAAGCAGGATACACCCTGGACAGGGTACACACACACACACACACACACACACACACACCAGGCAATTTTGGGAACGCCAACTAATGTCTTTGAAGCGTGAAAATGGAGAACCAAGCACGGGTAGAACGCGCAAACTCCACGTACACCGACCCGAGGCAGGGATCGAACCCTTGACCCTGGAGGTGCAAGTCTACAATGCTAACCAGAATGCCACCATCCTGCCTGCTCATGTCTTCATATTATATTCGATTCAATAAATTGGAACTAATGTTTTACTGCAACAGGCTACAAAGTGCCGACAGGTACAGTACGATTTAAAAATGATTTGTTTCTGTACCGGCCTCAGCAGCGACCTCGTTTCCCCTCTCGTCTGTTCCAACCACTCGGCATTCAGCATCATCGGTATACTAATCACCGGCCTGATCTTCTGTCATCATCTGCACCCGTTTCTCACTGGGTCAGGACTTAAGTTAGATGCTTGAATAATTCTGGTACGTTGATACGTCAGATGCCCCGTGGTGAACAGTGCGATCATGCACTATTATTAAACATCAAGTTGATGCTTTCGAAATGTTGTAAGGGTGGAATTCATGCTTATGAATAGTCCGGCTATAGGATGCGATCGTGGCCAGTGCAGACTATCAAGTCTTGTATTTCTCCCATGTCTCCCCATGTTTATTTAGAATAACAAACTGGAGAAGATTCCTTCGGGTGCGTTCGAGAACCTGCCGTTCCTAAGAGAACTCTACTTGCAGAACAACCTCCTGAGCAACAGCGGCATGGACAACACCACTTTCAGGTCTTATTCAGTATCAAACAGAAGATAATAATCTTTCTTCTAAAGACTCCTTCTTCTGCTAGTGAACCGTCTTCAGCTTCCCATCATGCTGTATCATGAACGATGTCTCTCATGTGCTGTCTATACCTCTTCAGATCTCTCACTCTCTCTCGCCTTTTCCATCCAGGCTTTTTTCCCACTTCATGCTTCCAGTTTTATTCGAGGAACATTCGCGTATATTCTTGTTTTCTTCCTGTTCTGGTTTGTTATTGCTTTATTTCCTATACTGCATGAACAAGAGCTCATCCAGAAGCACTCAACACTATTTAAATTGTCTTGCTTTTACAGGCTGAAAAAGCAGCGTGGATTTTCTTAGCAATATTGATGAATTTTTGAGGCGCTAGTATAGTGACTGTTAGAAATTCACCTTTTGTCTTTCTCCATTTTTCTTTTTCACCTCAGGCATTTTGAAAGAAACTCGTTTCTGAGGAACATGTAATCGTAGTGGAATTGTTGCCAAAAATCTGTTTTCCCCCCTAGTTATTTTAAAACCTGTAAACGTGTCATTATGCTCCCAACTTGGTTTTGTTCCACTTTTCAAAAGTGGTCCTTGAACATTTCCTCGAACTCTCGCTTTTTTGAGTTTCTTTTGCTTTGCATGTATTGTGTGTTTTTTGTCTAAAATAAGCATTTCAGACAACAGATACGTTTTCATAGCGTATGCCAGGGTTTCAAAGTAAACCAAGCAAACGCTATAAAGTTTTTTAGTTTCTTTTTTCTTTTTTTACTTTGAAGTGCTTCTACAATCTTAAAGTGTAACAGACGTTATAACGTCTAGAAAACAGAATGTTGCCCCGGAGGATCTGAGAGTGAAATGTTCAAACTGTAAAATCTAGAAAACATTTTTCTTCTTGTGTTTCCTCTTGTGGTATCACTTGTGATATCGCCAGAGCACCGAACGGAAATTCCTTGTACATGATTCTCTCTTTCAGTCATCTGAGCAAACTGGAGTACCTGGACCTGTCCAATAACAATCTGACTGCAGTACCCCTAGGTCTCCCTCGAACCCTGATGCTGCTCCATCTGGAGAAAAACTACATCACGTCCGTCAGGATCGATTCACTCAGCGCTGTGAAGGACCTTCAGTACCTCCTGCTTCACCACAACCGGCTTCGTGCTCGGCACATCCACCGCGACGCCTTCCGTGGTCTCAAGCGCCTCCACACGCTCCACCTGCACCACAACCTGCTGGAGCGAGTCCCCCTGGGCCTGCCGCGCCGCGCCCACACTCTCGTGCTTATGCGGAACTTCATCATCGAGATCGGACGCGATGATCTCAGCACTCTTTACACTCTCAAGGAGCTCAACTTGAGCTACAACCGCTTGACGAGCGAACGGCTCCATCGCCATGCCTTCAGGAAACTACGAGTGCTGGAAGTCTTGGATCTGTCAGGGAACAAGCTGAGCACGTTGCCACTCGGGCTTCCGAAGAGCCTCCACATTCTCCGGGCAAAGGATAATCAGATTGCTGAGCTACTAGGCGGGGCGCTGACGGGCATGAGCAAGCTGACGGAGCTGCATCTCGCCAATAACCAAATCAAACTGAGCTCTATCTACCAGGGGGCGTGGCAGGCGCTCAGCTCTCTCACGGTGAGAATTGTCCTTCAAGTTCATGGTAAAACAGCTTTCGAACGTTTTTTGTCTCGCAAACACAAAGTTACCCTTACATCAAGATGAAAGTAACTTTTCACTGAAAATTGTTTAAGATCAGTCACTAGGCTTCCTTACAAGTTGCCATGGTTTCACCGCTTACACCAAGCAAGTTCCACAGTCGTCTTTGCAAGTGTGAGAAGACAAAAAAAAAAAAAAACAAAGACAAAAAACTATAAACTTTAAACTCCTTTTTCCTGTTTGCCCCTTCTGTCTGCGTGTGTGTTTGTTTGTCAGACGCTTGATTTGTCGAGCAATCTGCTGTCTCATGTTCCTGCTGATCTTCCGGAGTCTCTGGAGTTCCTACATCTTCAGAACAACAGGATCAGCAGCATCTCTGCTACAGACTTCATCAGTACCCCCAACATCAAGAGCATCTTTCTAAGGTCAGAATCACTCTATTTCCCTCTCTTTTACACACACACACACACACACACACACACACACACACACACACACACCTGTTGGAAATTATCATACTAATGATTATTGATTGATGATTACTATAGCTGAATAATACTATGCAAATAACTAGGAAATTTGACAGTGTACCATAATTGTGGGACCACATCCTGTGCCTTTATTGTGGGAACCTCAACCACTGTGCAATCATTGTGAGAACTGTACACATTGGGCCATCATTGTGAGGACCGCAACCACTGTGCAATCATTGTGAGGACCTCAAAGACTGGGCCATCATTGTGAGAACCTCAATCACGGTGCAATCATTGTGAGGACCTTACACACTGTACAATCATTGTGAGAACCTCAAGTACTGTGCAATCACTGTGAGAACATCCATCATGGTGCAATCATTGTGAGGACATCACACAAATGGCCATCTTTGTGAGGACCTCAATCACGGTGCAATCATTGTGAGGACCTCACACATTGGGTCATCACTGTGAGGACCGCAACCACTGTGCAATCATTGTGAGGACCTTACACACTGTACAATCATTGTGAGAACCTCAAGTACTGTGCAATCACTGTGAGAACATCCATCATGGTGCAATCATTGTGAGGACATCACACAAATGGCCATCTTTGTGAGGACCTCAATCACGGTGCAATCATTGTGAGGACCTCACACATTGGGTCATCACTGTGAGGACCGCAACCACTGTGCAATCATTGTGAGGACCTTACACACTGTACAATCATTGTGAGAACCTCAAGTACTGTGCAATCACTGTGAGAACATCCATCATGGTGCAATCATTGTGAGGACATCACACAAATGGCCATCTTTGTGAGGACCTCAATCACGGTGCAATCATTGTGAGGACCTCACACATTGGGTCATCACTGTGAGGACCGCAACCACTGTGCAATCATTGTGAGGACCTCACACACTCGGCCATCATTGTGAGAACCTTACTCATTGTACAATCATTGTGAGAACCTCAAATACTGTGCAATGTTTGTGAGTACCTGAATTACTGGGCTATTATTATGAGGACCTTAAACATTGTGTCATCATTGTAGGGACCTCACACACTCAGCCATCATTGTAAGGACCTTACACACTGTGCAGTTATTGTGAGAACCTGAATTACTGGGCCATCATTGTGAGGACATGCTGCCTCATCATTGTGGGGACCTCAGACACTGTGCTATCATTATGAGGACCTTATATACTGTGCAATTATTGTGAGAACTTCAATCACTGTGCAATCATCCTGAGGACCTCGCACACTGGGGAGGCACCATTATGGGGATCTCACTCACTGCATCATGATTGTGGGGATCTCAGATCCTGTGCTATTATTGTGAGGACCTTTCACAATGTGCCATCATTAGGGGACCTCAGATATTGTTCTAGTATTGTGAGGACATCAATTACTGTGCCACCATTGTGGGATCATACGCTATGCTATGAATACTTTGTATTGAAGACTGCAGACATTGTGCTACCAGTGTGAGGACCTTGTCACTTTCATTGAAACACAGTGTATACACTTAAACACATTGTATAAACACTCTGTGTGTTGATATAACACTAGACATTTTGTGTAAACACATTGTCTCACTTTACACAATTAAAAAAAATCTCTTACACACACACACACACACACACACACACGCACATTTGTGTTTTTGGCACTTTGCTATAATGATTTGTTTAACGCTCTTTCACTCTCTTTTTGAGAGAGAGAGAGAGAGAGAGAGAGATACTGGATATTATGTTTCTTACTTTTAAAATATAATGGGACACATTTAGACTTTGCATGTTATATCCTTCTAAAAAAAAAAACAGAGAAATGAAAAAGACAATGAATTCATCTTTTTTTAATCAGAAATAGCTGATAAGCTAAGAGGAAATGATGTTAGCCATGTGCTGTTTTTTTTAAATCATTATCATAATGATAAGATTGTAAATAATTATTAAACAAAACAGAATCAGATATCAAGCAGTAATCATAGCAGTTATCTTTATGCAAATTCAATTCAATTTGTATTGCGCTTTTAACAATGGTCAGGATGTGTGAGAAAATATGTTTCAATCAAAAAGGTCAGATTGTGAATTATTCACTTTTTATTAATTCAATAATATAAACATATTTAGGGCTTCACTTGTCGATGATTCATGCTGTATTTCATTCAAGTAGATTTCTGACTCTGAATACTGTCCCCCATGTGCTTTTATGTTCATGTGGGCTTACTGACAAATAGCTGTGTAAGTACAGTATGTGGCTTTCTACACACACACA
Source organism: Clarias magur (assembly GCA_013621035.1). Taxonomy (NCBI): domain Eukaryota; kingdom Metazoa; phylum Chordata; class Actinopteri; order Siluriformes; family Clariidae; genus Clarias; species Clarias magur. Next base: position 129,531 of record QNUK01000430.1, on the reverse strand, counting down.
CACACACACACACACACGCACGCACGCACGCACGCACACACACACACACACACACTCAGACCACCGGGGTGCCTTAGTTTGGTCAGTTTTTATCTCTTAGTATTTATCTTCTCTTCAGATAAAAGAGAGAGAGAGAGAGTAAGACTGTGTGTATGTGTGTGTGTGTGTGTGTGTTTAGTTTAATAGAAACAGCTGTTTAGTTTTAATAGGATGTTAAAGGTGTGTGTAAAGATAAAACCAACAGCTGCACTTCAGTTTCATTCATCTCTCTGTCTGTCTCTCTGTCTGTCTGACTCTCTGTCTGTCTGTCTGTCTCTCTGACTCTGTCTGTCTGTCTCTCTGACTCTGTCTGTCTGACTCTCTGTCTGTCTGTTCGTCTCTCTGTCTGACTCTCTGTCTGTCTGTCTGTCTCTCTGACTCTGTCTGTCTGTCCGTCTCTCTGTCTGACTCTGTCTGTCTGTCTGTCTCTCTGACTGTCTGTCTGACTGTCTGACTCTCTGTCTGTCTGTCCGTCTCTCTGTCTGACTCTCTGACTGTCTGTCTGACTCTGACTGTCTGTCTGACTCTGTCTGACTGTCTCTCTGTCTGACTCTCTGTTTGTCTGTCTGTCTGTCTGTCTGTCTGTGTCTCTGACTGTCTGACTCTCTGTCTGTCTCTCTGTCTGACTCTGTCTGTCTGACTGTGCCTGACTCTCTGTCTGTTTCTCTGTCTGTCTGTGTGTCTCTCTGTCTGTCTGACTCTGTCTGTCTGTCTGTCTCTCTTGCTCCTTCTCACCTTCTCTGTCACTATTCTTCTCTTCACCTCTTTCTTATTTCTGTCTCCCTCCCACTGTCTATTTCCTAATCTCCCTCACATTCCATCTTTTATCTCATCTTCTTTCACCGCCTTTTTCCTCTCTGTCTAGATCTTCATCTTTCATAATCTCGCTCTCTTTCTCACTCTCTTTCTCTCTCGCGCAGGTTTAACCGTCTCTCCGCTCTCTCCGTGGCCGAGGACTCCTTCTCTCACCTGTCCAAGCTGCAGGTGTTGGACATCGGACACGGAAACGCCCCACCCCGGCGTGTCCATGCCGACCTGATAGAGGCAGACTACACGGAAACTGAAGACGAAGAGGTGCAACCGGGGAAAAAACGATAAGCTGAAGTGAACGTTTTATAGAGAATAATCTAATAAGAGGTATAGAGTGTCGAGTGTAGAGGATGGAGGTCATGTGACTGATAACATGTCGGTGATATGAGAGCGTTTTTTTTTTTTTTTTATAAATATGTACATTTTTTTTTATCTTAAGGCTAAATTTGCTAAATCATTTACAGCGTGTGCAGAAAGTCCATTAACCTCAGCCTCATTTATCTCAGAAACCACTTTAACTTCCTCTCTGAAATGTCATTCGCCTCTAAGCACTACGGTAAAATGATAGAAATGCTCTAAAGGAATTAGCCGTGAAGGATTATTGTTATTTTAGCTGCTGGATCCTCGCCGTTTTGAGACATAATTGAAACCATAAGCAGGAGGAGCCGAGAACGAACCCCTCACACTCGGATATCTGCACTCTTTTGTCTATATACAAACAAAACCCTTTAGTAATACTCACAGAGAAATACTCCTTCCTGTCTCAGTAATGCTCTGCTCTATAATTCCACATTCACTTGAAGCTGTTTGCAGAGACGATGCCATCCAGCTAATCACCCTAGCATCACATCTGGATGCTGATAACGAAGGGCTTAAATTTACTGCTAAGGAATGTAGTGTGTCGTGTCTCTTGAACTCCTGGAGTTAAAGCAACTGGCGTGGTCCTGAAAGTTTAATAGATAGATAGATAGATAAATTAGGAAATTCCAGAACTGGCCAAAAAGTATCAAATAAACCTACCTAAAAAACATTTTAAAAGTAATTTCTGTTGACTCTTTCTTAATCTTTAGCATCAGAATTCAGAGGTTTATGATAGCCATGCTAATTTCTTTTTACATTAACCCAAACCTTGATTTTTGTGCCTGAATCAATCCAGGAAAAACCTATATGGGATCTACGTATATAAATCAGGTCTATAAACTAGCTGCAGCTAAGATGTAGGCGCACGTATGCTAAGATACATGTTAGCACTATTAACCAGATGGTAAACAAACCCAACTCTGCTGCTCTTCCACAGGAATTTCATGCCTTTTTTTTTTTTGCTTATTAATTTGATTTAATTTTATCTTTCACACTCGACACACAGCGTGACGAGGTCAAGTGTAACAGCAGACCCACGTTGAGGGATGTTTTCGTACCACCTTCTGACTGTTTCCACTCGCACCGGCCAGAACCAGACCTTCGCATTTGAAACTGAAAAGCAGTAAAACAGCGAGAGTGAGAGGTCGTAGCATTTGGCTTTGTCGAGAAGCGTTCCAAGGAAGGAAAAAAAAAAAGGGGGGTTTCGAATAAGGCGCTTTACAGAAATCAGCAGCAGGTCTCCAGATTTCCTGTGCCTTCATGTCCATGGAGACTTGACTCAAAACATTTGGCTGGAGAGTCCTGATCTGAGGCACAGATGGAGAGAACACATGAAGTCTTTTTTTTTTTTTCTTTTTCTGTATGTTATTCTTTACAGTGGCTGAATGCGCTATTGAGTAACATCCTTCGGGTCAAGACCATCATAAAGTGCCTTTGAGCCTTTAATTTCCGAAAAGAAAAAGAAAAAAAATCCATGTAACTTCATATTAACTTTATAAAGTAGACCGGAAACTGTTAGAAATGCATGCGGGTCAAGTTCCAGCACTCTAATATAAATAATGTACAGATGTGCATGCAGACAATGTATGAGCAAATCACAAAATATGTCCCCTCCGTCATTGACAAATTCAAATACAGTTTCCCCCATTTGCATCGCATATTAATTATAATTATAATTAATGATTAATTATATAATATAAATCTTAAGATAGATTGTATTGTCCCCTTATCTATAATATATTATGGTTATTTGGAAAAGAGTGACGATAATAATAAGGACAATCCAAAATATGGCAAAAACTGCGCACATGTCCACCCTGTCATGGCAGGACTGATGATTACAACAGGATGGACATTTGTTCCTAAAGTGAGCCTTTAATGGGCACTCGGTGGACCTTCAGTTAGCAAAGAAGGTTTTTTTTTTTTTTTTGTGAATTTCTGAAGTTTTATTTTCACATTTATTAACATTTCACTATGACATGGTGGACATATTAAACTCAACAACATCAAGCTACCAACATAATCTGATAGAAATGAGGAAATATAAGTGTAAATACTTCATGTACTTACAGCAGTTGTTTCAACTTCCGGTACATTAGACAAAATGATCTTGGTGATGTCACTGATGACATCATCCCTTTTCTCAAAGGTGCAGTTCCCCAAAATGACAGAGTGGACATTGATTTCAGGGACATTACGGAATGTTTATTATTGTTAATATTATTATTATTATTATTTTATTTTATTTTTTGATTTTTCCCCGATTTTCTCCCTAATTTAGTCGTGTCCAATTCCTCCCCGTCACTAGGGGGCTCCACATTAAGGCTACTACTACCACTCACCACGGGAGGGCCAAAGACTATCACATGTTTCCTCCGAACCACGTGACGCCAGCCGACCGCATCTTTTCGAACTGCTCGCTCGCGCACCATTGGGGGCGGAGTCACACAGCGCTATCCGCTCCCTCCGCTGCGCGAGCTCACGGACGCCCCTGACTGGCTGTAGAGCCGTGATTAATGTGGGAGCACTGTGTACCTCTCATCCCTCCCCTCTGAGAGAGCTCGGCCAATCAGCTCTCTCTAGACCTCCGGCTGCGAGAGGTTACAGCACCACCCGGGATTCGAACTGGCGATCTCCGGATGATAGGGCGAGCGCTTTTACCACTGCGCCACTCGGAGGCCCCGTTAATATTATTTTTAAAAGAGTATAATTGTTACAGAATTTGTTCAGGATAACAAGAACACACACACCGAGTCAAAGAAAATGGTATAAAACACATTTCCTAATATTGCGTTGGCCCCGCCTTTTGCCTCTGCAGTGACCAGTGATGCCCTGTTTGCTCTGACACCTTTCTATGGGAACCAGCATTAACCTTTTCTCAAACTGAGTTACAATAAGTCGTTTTTTTATTGGCTCGGACTACACGGGCCAGCCTTCGCTTCATCAGTGAGCCTTGGCCGCCCATGACCCTGTTGATGTTGTACCTCTTTGGATGATTTTTGGTATGTCCTGGCCACTGCAACCTGGGAAAAAAAGAGCTTTGACAAATTGTAATGGCTAGAGGACAGGGTCAGGGCAGAGGTCAGGACGTACCAAAAGTCATCCTAGGAAGGAAAACTAAACTGAACTGGCGACGAGGTCATGGGTGGGGCCACGGCTCCCTGATGCACATGATGAGTAACGGCTGGCGCGGGTAGTCTGATCGAATAGAGGTGCTAGTGTGATCTAACTGCTGAAAAGGTTATTGCTGGTTCTGATAGAAAGGTATCAGAATACACAGCGCATCATTGTCTTAGTTGCAGGATTGCGACCTAATCAATATTAGGCAGTTGATTGGCGTTATAATGTTACGTGATACGTGTCCTAATGTTCAGTCATTTATAATAAAACCCTCGGAATTTCATTACTTTGCATTAAGTTGATAACATGATAACTGCATGATTCTGATGAGGACACTTAAGGCACTTTTTTAGGGATTTGAACCACTTTACGATGTCTTTATGATGTCTTCTGACTAGTTTCCCAACTGGCCATAAACGAGGAGCTAAGATACTGTGAAACCGACATATCTGAAAACAGACAGGCTTAGCTTTAGTACTGTGGGCAGGCTGTCGCTAGCTCTCATAACTACCTAACAATAGCCTCCACTCTCATTAACAGATGGCTAATATGAGATCTAATACAGTAGACAATAGCTAGCTAGGTGTTATACCTACAGTAGCTAAACTGGCTAATTCGCACACACAGTCTTAGTCATAAAAACTCAGTAGCTTGCAGCAATTTATACAAATGATCTTTAAATGCTTTCTGGAGAAAAAAAAAAAAAACTATTATGGAATATTGCACTTTAGCAGATGGCTAATATAAGACAAACCACACTCCAGACCAAACTATTGGGCCTCTTTCTTCTGCTAACTTTGCCGCTGATTCCTAGAATTCAGCATGAATGAATGAAAACATACAATAACAGATGGGATTTTTTTTTTTTTATATGTAAACAGGTCTCTGATGTATTAGATATGCAGATAATAATCTTATATATAATAAGCATATAATTAGGTTAACACAGCTAAAAACAAAACTATATTCATAGCTAATGATATGTTAAGATATCACGAGTCTGATAATAATAACAATAACACTAATAGTAGTTCAGCTAATACAGACTTTTCATGCTCCCGGAGCTTCTGGGAGACGCCCGCAAGTCCTCAAATCATATACAATATCACACAATATATATATATTTTTTTTTATTTTAAGAGTGAACTAGCCAGGAAGCAATAAATCATGCACACAAACTGATTCGTCTCTTTTTGTGCTAAATAAATTTACCGCTTTTCTGAGTGGGCGGGTCTTCAAATTCAGCCTCTCTCTCCATCAGCGCAGCAGAGTCCTGCAGTGCCATGGCAGAGCCGTAAAACAGTGAAAATATAAAAAGCGCTTCACCTCAAAGTACAGTAAGGAGTTACACTGGTTACTACCGCCCGTAGTGGAGCTAATGGCTATAAAACACCTGTTAAGGTTGAGATTAACAGCCTCATTCGTTTATTAGCATGTGCTAGCTAACATTATTCGAACTAGCTGGGTAGCTTCAGTCAGCAGAAAGCTGCTCAGGTCTGTCACAGGTCGGTGGGGTCGTGGGGTCGTGGGGTCCAGGTGATCTCCCTGAATGAGTTTTTGCCAGGTGGGACGTCTGGCTAGGCGTCTGACATTTTATTCAACAAATTTCCTTTATAAAAATCTATCTCAAAGTATTTTCTGTAATGCAACATCATATTTAAGATGCTTTGTACACAGCAAATAAATTATTTTTGAAACAAAACAGATGCTTGTATGTATTTTTAGCAAAGCTTGTTGTCCAGATGATAAATATGGTACTGACATTTCCTTTAAGGACCCTGATTGAAACCGGGTTATTAGTACGGGCCATTAATGCTGAACCTAGGATTTCATTATGTTTACTATTTAATGTAAAAATGCATTCATGCACACGAGTGTACAGTACAGTAAAGCATTTCTTCTTAACGTCACTTGACTGAACATCATTGAGAATGATTAAGTCTCTGTCGTCTCTGGCTTGCTCAGTAGGGACACATAAAGGGACAGTCGAGTCTGATAAAGTTATAACATTTTTTTTATAAATAATATTTTGAAAAAGATCAGAGTTTTTGTTCATCGTCTTTTTTTTCTTCTTTTTTTATCAATATCCGTTATGAAAAGCACTGTACAAATACAATTTAAGTGAATCGAATTTCATTAATCCTGCTCCCAAATATCTATGATGCATGAGTTAGTGACGTTAACAACACACCAATACAACAGCATAACAAGTGAGCAAAACCCTCAGTGACAAGGGGGACAGGATTTATACAGTACAAGGGAACAGGTCCAGGAAGTCATACAGACAGTAGAGCACAGTGAAATGATGTTTTTGCATAATCCCAGGTAGGAAGCACAGGGTCAGCCTCTAGGATACACACCTCTATGAGCAGGCAGGGTTTAGGGGCTTTGCTCAAGGGCTCGAACCCCAGACCTTCTGATCGGTAACCCACAGCCTTATCTGTTTGAGGCAGCACTGCCCTGAAGACATAAAACTTAAAGACCTCCAGCGTAAACGTCCAGCCTCCTGACACACAGTACGAGTGCAGATCAATCCCTACTGTCCGTTATCACCCAGATGAGGATGGGTCCTCTGTGGAGTTTGGTTCCTCTCAAGGTTTCTTCCTATTGCCATCTCAGGGAGTTTTTCTTTGCCACCGTCTCTGTCACGGACTAACCGGAGATGAAGCAGAAGACTTAGCAGTTAGCCCTGTAGCGTGGATGGTAAACCCAAACGCGGAAGTAGCGCGAGTAGGCAGGATAACCACGCAAGTTATTCTTAGAACTCTCCCGAAGCGAGAGCAAGAGTTTACACAAATAAACCCGCGTTCTAAGTACACACACCCAATCAGAAGCGATAACCCAAGAAAGTGAGTACTCACGTTTGGACGAGCGAGGCGACGGCGAAAGCACGGGCATAACTCAATGACTGAGCGATGTGATGCGTCATCTTGTTTCCTTTTATGCTTCCTGAAACCCGACCGTATTACTTCCGGGTCCTAGTGCCGGTCGTGTTATGAGTGTGCATGACAGTACCCCCCCGTCCAGGACCGACTCTCGGCGGTCCTGGGGTGGAGGATACCCGACGACGGTAGTCCCGGATGAGTTCGGGGTCTAAGACGAACCGAGCCGGAATCCAAGATCTCTCCTCGGGACCGTAACCTTCCCAATCCACCAGGTACTGGAGCCCTCTGCCCAGAGGACGTGAGTCAAGGATCCGGCGAACGGTGTAGGCGGGACCACCCTCAATCATACGGGGAGGAGGAGCAGGGTGGGTGGGTGGAACCATAGGTGAGGTGGTGAAGGGTTTGAGCTGGGAGGTGTGGAATACCGGATGGATCCGGAGCGCCGCAGGCAGCTGGAGCCGGTAGGTGACAGGGTTAATCCGGAGATTGATGCGGTATGGTCCGATGAATCTGGGTGATAGTTTCCTTGACTCAGTCTGCAGGTGAAGGTTTTTTGTTGAGAGCCATACCTTATCACCTACTTGGTACATTCGTCCCGGTGGGTGTCGACGGCGATGTTGCAGGGTGTAGCGGCGATTGGCCTTTTGAATGGCTTGGTTGGCTTGTCTCCAAAGCCGTCGACACCGACGAACCAACTGTTGGGCCGACGGCACTTCCACCTCCGGCTCCTGATGATCGAACATCGGAGGTTGGAAGCCGTAGCATACCTCAAATGGGCTTAGGTTGGTGGCAGAAGATAGGTGGAGGTTGTGTGACAGCTCAGCCCAAATGAGGTAGCGGGCCCAGGAGCACTGGCGATCAGCAATAAAGCATCTCAGGTAGCGCTCCAGTTGTTGGTTGGTTCGCTCCGTCTGACCGTTAGTCTGTGGGTGGTAACCGGAGGACAGACTGCAGGTGGAATTGATCAGACGGCAGAAGGCCTTCCAGAACCGGGACGTGAACTGGGGCCCCCTGTCCGAGACGATGTCCTTTGGGAACCCATGCAGGCGGACTACGTGCTCTAATATCAGCTCGGCGGTCCTTTTAGCTGACGGGAGTCCGGAGAGGGCCACCAGGTGAACAGCCTTGGAGAACCGGTCGACGATGGTGAGGATGGTGTCCTTTCCTTCCGAAACCGGCAGGCCCGTGATGAAGTCAACGGCAATGTGTGTCCAGGGTCGGCGGGGAACCGGGAGTGGTTGAAGTTCCCCGGGTGATGGTCTGTTGCTGTCCTTGGACCTGGCACACACTGGGCACGCCTGGACGAACTCATCTACGTCCTTCTTCATACTGGGCCACCAGAAAGCACGTTGTACAAACAGTAGGGTCCGCCGTCTCCCGGGGTGTCCTGAAAGGGGGAGGAGTGTCCCCACTGAAGCACTTCGGCCCTGATGGCGTTGGGGACGTAGAGTCGGCCAGGCGGCACACCTGCTGGTGCGGTCTCCGTAGCTTGTGCCTGGCGAACCCTCGTCTCCAAGTCCCACCTGAGCGGTGCGAGGATCTTGGTGGCTGGTAGTACAGGCGCGGGGTCCGCCCGGGGGACGTCTTCCTCGTGTTGTCGGGAGAGGGCGTCGGCTTTGGTGTTCTTGGACCCCGGGCGGTATGACAGGTGGAAATTGTAATTTTCAAAGAATAGTGCCCATCGCGCCTGTCTGGGGTTCAACTGTTTTAACGTGCGGATTGTAATGAGGTTTTGGTGGTCGGTCCAGACGATGAACGGCTCTCTGGCGCCCTGGAGCCAGTGTCGCCATTCCTCCAAGGCCCACTTTATGGCCAGCAGCTCGCGGTCCCCTACTCCGTATCGCTGCTGAGTGGCGTCAAATTTCTTGGAGAAAAAACTGCAAGGATGCAGTTTTTGGTCTGGACCTCGCTGGGAGAGAACAGCCCCGGCGCCCACATCCGAAGCGTCCACCTCCACAACGAATGGTTTATCAGCATCCGGGTGAAGGAGGATGGGAGCAGTGGTGAAGCGGCGACAGAGCTCATGGAAGGCGGAGACAGCAGTTGGGGTGAGATTGAAAGGGTGAGATGATGGGCGGGTCAGAGCGGTTAGTGGCGCTGCAACGGTACTGTAGTCCCGGATAAAGCGGCGATAAAAATTGGCAAACCCGAGAAATCTCTGGAGCTGTTTAAGAGTCTTGGGTAGGGGCCAATGACTCACAACTTCCAATTTCTGCGGGTCCATGGCCACACCCTGGGGCGAGATGACAAAACCCAGGAACGTGGTGGAGCGCTCGTGGAAAGCGCACTTCTCCAACTTACAGTACAGCTGGTGGGCGAGCAATCTCTTTAGAACCGCTCTGACATGCTGGATGTGCTCGTTGAGTGTTCGGGAGTAGATGAGGATGTCGTCCAGGTAGACGAACACCCAACGGCCTAACATGTCTCTGAGAACGTCATTTATGAACTGTTGGAAAGCGGCAGGTGCGTTGCAGAGACCAAACGGGATGACCAGGCTTTCGTAATGTCCTGTGGGGGTGATGAAGGCCGTCTTCCACTCATCGCCCTCTCTGATGCGCACCAAGTTGTAGGCGCTCCGGAGTCCAACTTAGTGAAGATGGTGGCACCAGAGAGGGCGTCCAGGGCAGAGTTGGTAAGAGGCAATGGATGTCGGTTTTTTATGGTAATATTGTTGAGCCCTCGATAATCGACACAGGGACGTAGACTACCATCGCGTTTCTTCACGAAAAAGAACCCCGCAGCGGCAGGTGAGGAGGAGGGCCGGATGGTACCATGGCGAAGTCCACTGGAAACATACTCCTCCATCGCCTGCGTCTCGGTGTTGGACAATGAATAGAGATGGCCGCGGGGTGGTGTCGCACCTGGCTGAAGATCGATCGCCAGGTCGTATGAGCGATGAGGTGGTAGATGAGTCGCACGTCTCTTACAAAAGACTTCAGCCAGGTCCCGGTAGTCTAGCGGGATTTTATCTGTGTCGACATCGGGGGCCTCGGACTCCCTAGAGCACGTCCCAGCCTCGGCCCGTAGGCAAAGCTCAGTGCAGGTCGGCCCCCATTGGAGGATCCGGCTTTGGGTCCAGGATATGAGCGGGTCGTGCTGCAGCAGCCAAGGGTGTCCGAGGATGATAGGTGGTGAGGAGATAGTGGTGGTGTAAAACTGGATCTGTTCTTGATGTTGGTTAATGATGAGGGTGATAGGTTGGGTTTGAGAGGATATGGGGCTGGAGGAGAGAGGCCGACCATCGACTGATGTAATGGTTACAGGCTGGGATAACGCCTCAATCTTTATCCCCAATTTTTTGGCATAGGAAGAGTCAATGAAGTTACCTGCTGCCCCGGAGTCGACGAACGCGGTACTTCCGACCCGTTTGTGGCCAAACTGGAGATATACTTTAACCGTGAGACGGGAATCATTGGTCATGGTGGTGGAGAGGGACATGGGACCCGGTGAGTTCCTCCCATTTCTCACCGGGGCTGCGCGTTTCCCGGCCGCAGAGGACAGATGGCCCGATGATGTGCTGAAGAACCACAGTACGCGCAGAGCCCCTCTCTGAATCGGCGTTCCCGTTCTGCAGCGGTCAAGGAGGCGCGCCCTAATTGCATGGGTTCCCCGACTCCTGTGTCAACCACGGCGGGAGGTGGAGTACCGACGGTCCTGGTGGATGCTGCAGTGAATGGGGCGTAAACTTCTGGAACTGGTGAGCGGGAGAGGAAGGGCGTGGTGTGTGGTAGTGCAGTCATGGTGGGTGGCAGGGTTCGAGGAGCTGGCTTGGGGCGAACGAGCAGCCGTTGGTCGATCCGGAGGGCGAGCTGAATTAAACCCTCCAAGGTAGCTGGAAGCTCTCGTCCGGCGAGCTCGTCTTTTATCCGCGCAGCCAGTCCCTCGTAGTAGGCCGTCCGGAGTGCGGAGTCTCCCCAGTCGGTCTGTACGGCGAGAGTACGAAACTCCGCGGTGTAACGGCTCACGGACGACCCTCCCTGCTTTAGATGATATAACTTGGAGTCGGTCTCCACCTCAGCAGCTGGATGTTCAAAAGTGAGCTTGAGCTGGCGGGTGAACTCGGTGTAGGAGTAGGCGACATCTGAATCCGAACGAAGAACCGCCGTGGCCCACTCAGCTGCCTGCCCGGATAGCAACGAGACGAGAAGAGCAATGCGCAGTCGGTCTGTGGAGTATCTGGTGGAATTAAACTCAAACACAAGATCCAACGCAGTTAGAAAAACACTGCACTTCCCATCCGTGCCATTCCATTTATCCGGTAAAGATAAGAAAACATCAGAAGGTGGAGAGGGAGTTGGCGGCGCAGCAGCCGCTGCGATGGGCGTGGCCACAGCCGGCTGAGCGGCCGCCCAGCGGAGGACCGCATTCTCCTGTCGCAGCTCCGCCACCTCGCGGCGCAAGGCCGCGACGCCCTGGAGCTCCGTGCGGAGCGATGCAACCTCACCACGGAGCTGATCGATCAGCTTAGCATGCTGGCCAACCACATCGCAGAGGTGAGCAAACTCCGCTGGGTTTACTGCCGGTGGCTCAGTCATTCTGTCACGGACTAACCGGAGATGAAGCAGAAGACTTAGCAGTTAGCCCTGTAGCGTGGATGGTAAACCCAAACGCGGAAGTAGCGCGAGTAGGCAGGATAACCACGCAAGTTATTCTTAGAACTCTCCCGAAGCGAGAGCAAGAGTTTACACAAATAAACCCGCGTTCTAAGTACACACACCCAATCAGAAGCGATAACCCAAGAAAGTGAGTACTCACGTTTGGACGAGCGAGGCGACGGCGAAAGCACGGGCATAACTCAATGACTGAGCGATGTGATGCGTCATCTTGTTTCCTTTTATGCTTCCTGAAACCCGACCGTATTACTTCCGGGTCCTAGTGCCGGTCGTGTTATGAGTGTGCATGACAGTCACCCTAGTATTTGGGACTACATAATCATTGTGATTCATACACATTTTTCACACACGTTTCCAGAATTCTCTGATTTGATTGCGTGATAATGACAATTTTTAAAAGCACGATACGAATAAAATTGAAGATATTCAGAAATGTGAGTTATTGTGCCCCCTGGTGGCCTGGAAGTGCTAACTAGTCATTATTACGCTCTAAAAACGGCTGGGTTAAAAAAAAAAAAAAAAAACCCCAATCTTAACCCAGCCGCTGGGTCACTTTTGGACAGAACGTGTGCTGGGTTGGTTTGACCCAAGTGCTGGGTTTAACCATTTAACTCTGGGGTGTTCATTTGTATGTGACAAATAAAATTTGAATAATGAATTTTGACCCAACCAGTGGGTAATTAACACTCTTGCTGGGTTGACACATTCTATTTGAGAAATTCTTTTTATTATTATTATTATTATTATTATTATTATTATTTTCAAAAATGTATACAACCTTACATAATGTAAATAGATTGTCCAGAATAAGAATGCGAATAACTCAAAAAACACACTCTGTAAAACAATAAAAACAAGAGGCCCATGTACATCAATATCCCATCTTAATATTTCAACTATTAGTTATTTGACTGGTGATATTGCTGGTGATATTCCACAGTGTCGGTTCCAACCTTAGAAAGAAAGAAATTAAAGAAAGTAAAAGTTTATGGAAAAATCGCGAGCGTTGGCTAGTATGCATATTTGTAAGATTAGTGTTTTGTAACACCTCAGCTTTATTGTCTCAAGCACTGAGATTAATAAAGTTCTAATGTTAATGTGGTTGCTAACGCTAGCAACCTAGCTAAATGCTAGCGTCATGCTGGCTCTACAGTTAACAGTTTAGCTTTCATTCATCACTTCATCACTTCATACACCCTGCAAGCTTTCTACAAAGAACGCTAAAAAGCTCAGACATTTTTGCAGTTTCTTTCATACACAAGTTTGGTTTGTCTAGCTAGCAGCCATTGTCAAATAAACTAGCATGCTATAGCACAGACCAGGCTGAAAGTTTGCGTGTAACACGGTAACAATAATAAATGTAGTTTATTATGTGAACAAATTCAGTCATAGGTGAGTGAACGTGTGCATACAGACCTTGTATTTAACTTTTTTTTTTTTTTTTAAGAAAAAAAAAAGACACGAAGCTGACACAGCCACTGAATACAACGGTGAACTTCGGGGGAGGGGCGGTCATGTCTGTGATGTTAGCTGTCACTAGCTAGCCCCAAAAATAAAATACCTCCGCTGCTTTAACCATTGCAGAGACGTCACAGCCAGCGGTAGTTTTTCAGAAGTTCTTGCCGAGGTGAGGTTGCGTTGGGCGCGTACATGAACACAGGCCCCCCGTATCACCTGCCTGGAGCTCAAATCTCAGAAATCAATGGGGTCATTTTTTTATCTTCATGAACTTTGAAAATGCTGCCGCAGTGTAATTATGGTGTTTAATAAATATAACGATGAATAAAAAATTGTTCCACTGGATCGAGATTGTTCTACTATTCTGAAAATTTTGATTTTTTTAACTATTATTTACTTTATACAGTATATAAAATGTTTGGTGAGGAAAATTAAAAAGGGAATAAAAGGTTGAATAAAACAAAAAAAAGGTCAATGAGCTTAAGGTCAGTACAAACCTAATTTTCGCAATAATTTTCATGTATAAAGCACAACTCTATTAAAGTGGGTCATAAGCAGAAAGGGTCGGATGAAAGCAATGGAAAGATTGCGAGGCTTTTCCTCTTCGCTCGCTGCTCGATAATGCTGGAAAATTGCTGCACATCACCAAATTACACCTTCTTTTGTCCTACTTTATAAAACCAGATACACACAAAAAAAAAAAACCCACTAATGCGAAAAGCCTGAGGACATCTGGAGTGTTTTCTACCTGACAGCGCCGAGGTCGTTCAGGGAGCTGCAATTTGAGTCTGATTTAGTGAGATGATGTAAAAAGGTTATAGAGGATGCGGAAGCTGATACAAAATCAATCGGAGCCGCATTCAGTAAGAGAGCTTCAGAAATCATCAACACTTCCTCTGTCAAGGAAAGTCACCGACAATCAACAATCTGGATGGATGTTTGGTATTTACAGCTAAAACGTCGTGTGATTTATCAGTTATGGTTCTTGGCCTTTTTTTCCCTTTAGCTTTTGTCTTTTAAGTTTGACCCAAAATGCCTTTTAGAATGAAATTCCTGATTTAGCTTTTGCTTCGTCCCTATTTAAAGAGCCTGATGCGGTGGCGCTTGAGAACTTTTTCACATTAGGGCCTGGAATCGGGAACCCTGGATTATTTTAATCAGTGAGAAGACAATGGGGACGCACTCGGGGACCGTGTCCCAGTCTGCGATCGCGGTTGGAAAGGCATAAACAGCAAACTCAAATCAA
>QNUK01000430.1:75000-110000 GCA_013621035.1 Clarias magur | reverse complement strand
TGGCTGTTTGAATGATGAACTTGGAATGACTTACTGACAACACCAGCTTTTTATACCCACAGAATGTTGAAATTAATGTCACATTGAAAAGGTTTGTCTTTTGGGATTGGTCCCAATATTCGGCACACCTGAACACAATGAGACCATTACATGGAAAACACAAAATGAGGCGTCTATCAGCCCAATACAACCGCCTCCCCATCCCAAAATTTCTGAAGTGAAACAAACACTGTATGTATGACGTCCACTGAGTCTCTCACAATATCCCGAACTTACCGTGAGTAGTGTATCTATATAGTATATATATATGTTTCTGAGAACACTTGACCTCAAAGTCTGGTTCATTTTTATCATTCAATGCTCAGGAACCACGTCTGAGTCCAAATGAAGATACAGATAGAATGAAATATGGAAGCCAATTGTACATGGAAGTAGATCACCGTTTAAACACGACATCGTCAGTCCAGCAATCTCAGTGTGCATGTACTGTAGCATGATCCAATCTCATCTTCTGACCTGCACAATTATAGCTGATACAGTAAGACACAGGATTTAATGAAGGTGCATACTGCCACCTTCTGTATCGGAGGGTGGAAATATACAAGTGTAGCCGAGTACAGAGAACAACAGTAATGTGAACAAGGTACAAATCAATCATGTCTAATGTAAAAGTGCACGAACGAGTTTTATTGTGTATTCCTCCTAGACAGGAAATTCAATCACTTCTGATATAAAATAGGATAAATGGAAAAATTCCTTTGAAAAATGTTTACCTTGAAAAGTACGTTAAAAAGAACTAGAGCTAGTTAGGCTGCCTAGTTCTAGCAATCATAGCAAGAAAGCTAAGCTAGTTCTTCCGGGCTGGAAAGAGACGGACACAGGACCTCCAGCATCACGAAACCTTTGCAAATCATGTTCAACCTATTGTATTTGTTGCATTTATAGCTGACATAGCTATGGTAATTCACTGCACTGTAGATTCTGGGAGGGATGGAGCTCGGTGCGAACGGGAGGCGGAGTCAGGGTAGTTAGAGCACAAATTTCAGTGACTGAACGCAGATTCATGGAAAGACGCTAATGTTGACATCATCACTCACGCGGCGGCTGAACTCGCTATACATCATGTACGTTTGTGTTTCTGTTGCTTCTAACTCCTATTAAACTCTCAAGCAGAAATCCTCCTGTGTTTAGATTATTTCAGGTCAAAATGAAATAACAGAAAACAGACCGCCAGAGTAGCACGCATCAGCCTCGTCGCTTCTCCTTTAGTCTCCTTTGTTTTTCCCTAAAAATTGGGAAAATGAAGTGTGCTTAATCCTCCCAGAGGCAGCGCGCCCACATACTCTGGCAGACGAATGATAATGGGTTCGTCCTGCACACATGGTGTCCATTAAAACCCGATTCTGCACAGACTGAACCTTTAGCCTCGATCGCAAAGTCTGGAAAGCAACTGTTTAACAGAAACCCTTACACCAATGTCACGCTTTACCTTAAAGGTGGTCGATCTGTCCAGACGTGTGACAGCGCGCGCGCGTGTGTGTGTGTGTGTGTGTTTGATGCATGTGCGTGTGTGTGTGTGCGTGTGTGTGTCTGAAGTCTAGCTTGTTTAGTTTTCCAATGGAGCGTTCAGGCTGTAAATTCGCCTCACAGATTCAGGATGAAATGTTTCCTGGCTGATTGTTTGAGTGAAGGGAAAATTTATGCGACTTTATAAAATTTTATTTTCACTATTTCTTTGATCTAATGTGCTGAGTTTGAGTTGACGAATCGGTGTTTCACGTGTTTACCACCGCAGTCTGCTGCTCTTTAAAATCCCTCGTGAATGAAGCTGACGTCTGTTGAGAAACGCCAAAGCGACACTCGAGTGTGTAACACCAGATCATGAAATCCTCAGCACCTTATGGTGACGTTCAGACGTCAAGCTCCTGCTGACGAATCGCTTTATGAAGTGTGTGAAGGTTCTGCGTCCCTCCAGCGTGTAAATCCTAAATGGACGTTTGTCTCGATCTCGCTAGACACCGGATTTAACTCCTGGCTCCATGTCTGCTTTATTCTCTAAACATTTAGACAGCCTTGCGCTCTGTGGCTCTGACACACACACACACACACACACACACACACACACACACACACACACACACACACACACACACACACACAGGGTTTTTCTCTCAGGAACCTCCAGTATTTTACACTCCATAGAACCAACTCTCCGACCGCGAGGGAAAGAAGATGTCATGACGTCTATCACTATGGTGGCTGTCATGACAACCGGAAGTGACGTAGCCATGACACTGAGATTTGATTGACACGACATCTTAGAGAATGATGCAGTATGTTTATGAACTGACATGTCAAATCATATGACCTCACGTTTGCAGTAAGTCAGCTAACATGATTGTTTTACTACGTGCCCTGTGTTTTTTTTAGACCCGTTTATGACACGATAAACATCTGTCACTATCATTTCTGTCATTTATGGCGTGGCATTTTACACGACACTTATGGCACAAATGTCATCTGATAGGACACACTCAGGACATCTGACATGACACACATAAAGCATCTGACACACATACGGCATCTGACATGACACTTATGGCATCTGACATGATGCTTATGACATCTACAGTAACATGACACTTATGACATCTGACATGACACACGAAGCATCTGACATCACACTTACGGCATCTGACACACTTACGGCATCTGACACACATACGGCATCTGACATGACACTTATGACATCTGACATGACACACAAAGCATCTGACATGACACTTACGGCATCTGACACACTTACGGCATCTGACACACATACGGCATCTGACATGACACTTATGACATCTGACATGACACACAAAGCATCTGACATGACACTTACGGCATCTGACACACTTACGGCATCTGACACACATACGGCATCTGACATGACACTTATGACATCTGACATGACACACGAAGCATCTGACATGACACTTATGGCATCTGACACACTTACGGCATCTGACATACATACGGCATCTGACATGACACTTATGACATCTGACATGACACACAAAGCATCTGACATGACACTTACGGCATCTGACACACTTACGGCATCTGACACACTTACGGCATCTGACACACTTACGGCATCTGACATACATACGGCATCTGACATGACACTTATGACATCTAACACACTTACGGCATCTGACACACATACGGCATCTGACATGACACTTATGACATCTGACACACATACGGCATCTGACATGACACTTATGACATCTGACACACATACGGCATCTGACATGACACTTATGACATCTGACATGACACACAAAGCATCTGACATGACACGGCATCTGACACACTTACGGCATCTGACATACATACGGCATCTGACATGACACTTATGACATCTAACACACTTACGGCATCTGACACACATACGGCATCTGACATGACACTTATGACATCTGACACACATACGGCATCTGACATGACACTTATGACATCTGACACACATACGGCATCTGACATGACACTTATGGCATCTGACATGACACTTATGACATCTGACATGACACTTACGGCATCTGACACACATACGGCATCTGACATGACACTTATGACATCTGACACACTTACGGCATCTGACACACATACGGCATCTGACATGACACTTATGACATCTGACACACATACGGCATCTGACATGACACTTATGAAGTCGGACATAAGTGACACAACACTTATGACCCTCATGACAAATATCATCTGATATGACATGCGTATGACATACTGTATGACATGACACTTTGAGACAAATATAATCTGATATGATACATGAATGACATTTGAAATGACACTTATGACCTCTGACATGACGCAAAACACTTATTACATGCTACTCATAACATCTGAAATGACACTTATGGCACAAATGTCACCTGACACGGCACATGTTGGACCTCTGAAATAACACTTTTGACATCGGACATAACACTTACAACATCTCACATGACACACTTATGGCGTATCACATGACACTTACAGCATGTCACATGACAGTTATGACATCTGACCTGACACACTTATGGCATATGACATGAAATCTGTGAGTCGCATGCCACAAGCATGACTTCTGGAGATAGAACTAAAACAAGAAGACTCACTCCATCCCCCTCTTGCATGAAGTCCTTCCTACAGATGTGCGCCATGATTCCTGTAGCGAGCGCATCTCCCATCACGTTCACCATAGTGCGAAACCGGTCCCTGTTACACGGGGCAAAGGGCAGAGGTCAGAGGTCAGATACTGAACATGACACAAAAGAACATATCAAAGCTGATCTGAACATTCCAGGGTTTCATTGTGTGTGTGTGTGTGTGTGTGTGTGTGTGTGTGTGTGTGTGTGTGTGTGTGTGTGTGTTAGAACTTGTGATGTGCTTGCATAAAGTTTGCAAGAGATTAAGTGTGGAATAAAACACTGTCAGAGAGTGGAAAAAGAGAGTGACTTCCCTACAACATAAAATTTAACTAAAAACAGATGAAAAAATTGAAAGTACTAGTGATAGTTAAATAATAATAAAAACACTTTAAGTGATAGTAAAAACAATTTAAATGATAATAAAAACACTTTTAATAATAAAAACAATTGAAATGATAATAAAACACTTTAAATAATAATAAAAAATACTTTAAATAATAATAAAAACACTTTAAATGATAATAAAAACACTTGGGGATGAAGAGAAACTTGGCAGGTGAACCAGATAAACTGATAAACTGGGTAAAAAGACATGACTCACAGGGCCCAGTCCACGGCAATGATGAGTGTGATGTCATCGGTTGGCAGGCCGACGGAGGTGAGCACTATCACCATGGTAACCAGGCCAGCCTGAGGGATGCCTGCCGCACCGATACTCGCCGCTGTAGCTGTGATGCTGCGAAACCAACAAAAAACAAAGTCAAACAAACCAACATATGAAATAACATGGCTGCATCATTCTGCCGTCATTCTATAATGATGACCCAAGGTGGCGTCTGTCTCGGCATGTCGTCTGTTGCTTTCCTGCGTGATAGTCTGGTTGAGTGCGTTGTATTCGAACTGTGGTGCCCTTACAGTTTATGATCCCTTTTGGATATTCGATCAACCCTTTTTAATTTTCATAAGTCGGACATGGAGTGTGTTCTTAACAAACAATATGAGTATTTGAAAAAACGGACATTCCGGATTGTATCCGTCGCTGGCCTTTAAATATTATACGGAGGAAACGCAAGAGGAAACGCGGGTGTCGGGGAGGATTAGTGATCAAGTTAAAAGATGTTACTCCACGCCCGCTTTCCCGAGCTGTTACATGGAGGCACTGTGGCTTGGCGTCTCGTGGACGAGGCGCACCGGCGGCTCCGATGTGTCCTCCCACTGTCTTCACCCTCTAGGCCCCGGCGTGGATTCCCGCGGATCGGCCGATACTTACAGAGTGGAGCTGCTTCTGGTGCGCTACGTCGGCTGTGTAGAGCCTCTCTCTTACCCGGCGTTGCTCCTACACCTAAGATGGCTTTAATCAACGCTCGTTCAGCAGTAAACAAGACATTTTTGTTGAACGACTTTTTCTTCATGCAAAATCTGGATTTTATGTTCATTACCGAATCATGGATTGAGCCTGACAATTTCATTCCTCTCTCTGAATTCCTCTCCCGGTTGATTATACAGTTTTTAACTCCCCCCGTCAAAATAGACATGAGGGTGGACTAGTGACTGTCATGAAAAACTCTTCTTGTGCGCAGTGTTCCTCTATCTCCTCGCATACTCATACAGTGGAACCTTGGATTGCGAGCATAATTCGTTCCAGAAGCGGGCTCGTATTCCAAAGACACTCGTAAACCAAATAGACTTTTCCCATAAGAAATAATGAAAACTCAAATTATTCGTTCCACAGCCCAAAACAATAAATACATAAAAATAATTAATACAACATATAAAGTAAAAATAAAACAAATTAACCTGCACTTAACATTTAAAAAAAGTAAAAATGAATCCAGACAGATAAGTGTTTCCATTTGTGCACGTGTATTTGTACGTGTAAGTGTGGAATTAGCCCCTCGCCTCGTCTTAAACAGTAAACTTCTCCTTCTCCCTCCCTTTTTAAGTTTCACAACTAACACACACAATGCAAACACTGTTTTAACAGGTAAAAAACAGTATATGTGTGTGTGTGAGTCTGTGTCAAATTATGCACGCGTGTGCACATGCACCCACAAAGTACACATGAGAAAAGTATATGCGTGTGTGGGTGGGGGGGGGGGGCACATTGTCAAATTACACACGCACACAGAAGAGAGAGGGAGATGTTGATTATACCAGTAAGAGACGAGCACTAAGACGCAGCAGGGGAGACGATTACCCATAATTCCCGCAGCGCAATAGAGAGAAAAATCATTGGCTCAGTTGTGATCACTTGCCGCTCGGTGTCAAAATAAGAGTCGTATGCGCGATACATGATACTCGGCGCTCGTAAACTAATACTTGCTTAGTTTCCCATTAAAAATTGATTAAAAATCTTTGCTTTGAATATGGCAGGGATGTTACAGGAACATTACAGGAATAGTACAGGGACATTACATGAACGCTACAGGAACGCTACAGGGACATTACATGAACGCTACAGGAACGCTACAGGAACATTACAGGGACATTACAGGAACACTGCAGGGACATTACAGGAATGCTACAGGGACATTACAGGAACACTGCAGGGACATTACAGGAATGCTACAGGGACATTACAGGGACATTACAGGAACACTGCAGGGACATTACAGGAATGCTACAGGGACATTACAGGAACACTGCAGGGACATTACAGGAATGCTACAGGGACATTACAGGGACATTACAGGAACACTGCAGGGACATTACAGGAATGCTACAGGGACATTACAGGAACACTGCAGGGACATTACAGGAATGCTACAGGGACATTACAGGAACACTGCAGGGACATTACAGGAATGCTACAGGGACATTACAGGAACACTACAGGAACGCTACAGGGACATTACAGGAATGCTACAGGGACATTACAGGAACGCTACAGGGACATTACAGGAACGCTACAGGAACACTACAGGAACGCTACAGGGACATTACAGGAATGCTACAGGGACATTACAGGAACGCTACAGGGACATTACAGGAACACTGCAGGGACATTACAGGAACACTGCAGGGACATTACAGGGACGCTACAGGAACGCTACAGGGACATTACAGGAACGCTACAGGGACATTACAGGAACACTACAGGAACATTACAGGAACACTGCAGGGACATTACAGGGACGCTACAGGAACGCTACAGGGACATTACAGGAACGCTACAGGGACATTACAGGAACACTGCAGGGACATTACAGGAATGCTACAGGGACATTACAGGAACACTACAGGAACACTACAGGGACATTACAGGGACGCTACAGGAATGCTACAGGGACATTACAGGAACACTGCAGGGACATTACAGGGACGCTACAGGAACGCTACAGGGACATTACAGGGACACTACATGGACATTACAGGGACATTACAGGGACATTACAGGGACATTACAGGAACTGACTCCTCTCGGCTCTGAAGGCATGCGGTCAGTACCAGTCTGGTTAAATTTTCAAGCGTAGCGGCCCCACATTGAGCCTTTTAATCGTTTCTCACAAATTCACAAGGACATGAGAATGAGACTGTAAATCGCATTTTGACACGATCCCAATTAATCCTGTGCAATTAACAATTTAATTCAATTTTATTTGTATAGCGCTTTTAACAATTGACATTTTCGCAAAGCAGCTTTACACAATCAAAAGAATTAAGTTTGTATGAAATGTGAGTGTGTATGAATCAAAATGATAAGATTGTCCCTGATGAGCGAGCTGAGGGCGACGGTGGCAAGGAAAAACTCCCTTAACACACATTTACAGCTGACTGAAGACATCAATCACACGCAAAAGCTGCAGATAATTGCCCCAGCCGTGACATTAAACAGTGTGAGGAGGAATACAGTATCATCCGAAGAGTGGAACACATGTCAATATCTGCAGTGACGTGAACAAACTTGAGTTTAATAATGTAGCAACAAGGTGCAGCAAGATGACTGATGTGTAGACGGGGCGTGGTCGGAAAGCCGAAGGGAGGGTCGAAAGCCAGGGAGAGCAATCAGCTCAAATCAAGAGGTGTGATACGCAGTCAAAAAGGGGAGCGTTAGACCGTTAACCAGGAAATCAAAGAGCGGAGTAACAATCCAAAAATGTGATCGAGATGAGGAAGCGCGAGATCAAAGTCGGGAAATCAAAGGAGCGAGGCGAACAAATCCAAAACATGAGACGAGAAACGAGAAAACAGCGCGAACTAGGTAACGTGAGAGCATGAGAAAGAAAACGCGAGAGAATCGAGGCAATAAACACACACACACACACACACACAGTGATCCGAGGAGGTGCTAAAGACCGATAAAGACTCCACATACAGTACAGACCAAAAGTTTGGACACCCCTTCTCATTCAAAGAGGTTGAATTTGTATTATGGCAAGAAAAAAGCTAAGTGAAGAAAAACGAGCGCCATCATTACTTTAAGAAATGAAGGTCAGTCAGTCGGAAAAATGGGGAAAACTTTGAAAGTGTCCCCAAGTGCCAGTCACAAAAACCATCCAGCGCTACAAAGAAACCGGCTGACATGCGGACCGGCCCAGGAAAGGAAGACCGAGAGTCGCCTCTGCTGCGGAGGAGAAGTTCATCCGAGTCACCAGCCTCAGAAATCGCAGGTTGACAGCAGCTCAGATCAGAGAGCAGGTCGATGCCACACAGAGTTCTAGCAGCAGACACGTCTCTAGAACAACTGTTAAGAGGAGACTGTGTGAATCAGGCCTTCATGCTAGAAGATCTGCTAGGAAACCACTGCTAAGGACAGGCAACAAGCAGAAGAGACGCGTTTGGGCTGAAGAACACAAGAAAGAACACAAGAAAGAAAACTCGCTGGATGAGAAGGATGGGGTGTCCAAACTTTTGCTCTGTCCTGTATGTGCTTATAAATCCATAATGACTCGATACTGGCGGTTATGAATCGACACCAAGATATTAATGATGCCGATGAACACGAATTCACACCGAGACCAAAAGAGGCTGTAAGCGGCCGTTGCTGTCCTGCACCGAGCTCTTCAGTGATGGTAATTAATCTGCATGGCTGCGGGTTCGGGAGCACATTCGGCTCCGCGGGACCTCAGGGGGTCAGGGGTGTCTGCCATGAGAAAGGCCAGGTTAAAGTGTTAAATAACGCTCACACAAACTCTTTAAACCTTGTCAAACTTCTGTCTATGTAACAGAAATGAGCATTTTAAATTAAAAAGCTTCGAACCTTTATTTAAACTTATTCAGGTTATTCAGGAATCCAAGAACCTGTCCAGGCAATTTCAGTTAAACTCACAGGGAATAAACGTACAAGAGAAGTCAGGGTCATGAAGTAAAAAAAAAAAAAAAAGAAAAAATTAAAAATCCCTCTTTCTATGCGCCTCTGCAACCTTGAAGAAAACTTCAGGAGCTTTGAAAAAGAAGAAGAAGAAAAAAAAACAACCCACAGCCGTGTTTCAGTGTCAGAGAGACTCAGTGATTTGGGGCCATTTAATCAGAGAAGGAGTGTCGCAGGAGAGGGACACATCAGACACACGGGGCGGGGACGTTTTTAATGCCGAGATTATAACTCCAGGGCCTTCTGTTCCTGATTCCTCAACAGCAGTGAGAAAGACATTAGGGAATTATTAATAACTAACAAAATCAGGAGTCTCCAAATGGAATAAAATGATTTCATTCCATTTGATTCTTTTTTATTCTAACAGCGGTCATTGTCTTTCTATCACTAGCGTTACCTGATGGTGATGATCTGGCCAAAGTCCAGCTCGTAGTTGTTGACCTGAGCGATGAAGATGGCCGCCACCGCCTCGTACAGCGCCGTGCCGTCCATGTTTATGGTGGCGCCGACGGGCAACACGAAGCGGATGATGCGCCGGTCGATGTGGTTGTTCTCCAGCAGGCACTTAAAAGTGATGGGCAGTGTAGCCGAGCTGGAACACACACACACACACACACACACACACACACACACACAAAACAGCTGCGTGTCCATAAGAAAAGAGACTCATCAGAAAAAAGGCTTCAGTTTGTTAGAGAGCTTAAAGACTGGACCTTGGAGCGATGGGAAAGGTCATGTGACCTGATGAGAATGAAAAATGAAGTCTGCCGACCACCTGAACGTACTGAATCACCGGGTTATCACACCTGTGGAGGGTTTCTTCTCCCCTGAGTTACGTACACATGACTAAAGCACTCGGTGTCATAAACTCTTCCTCGTTTTGTCAGTCTGTGTACTTATACCCAGGGCTCCATTTGAGGGGTGATGCAGTGGTCCCCGCCCCCCCCACATTCCCCCCAAAAGATGCATGTTCTCATGTCTGAGCCTAGAGCCGCTTGTATCGGACTACACACCCATTAGCACATTTCTGATTATCTGTTAAATGTTCAGGCTCAGTTATTTGCATGTGTACATTAATATAACGAGTGGAATGTGTAATTAGGCATTAGATCAGTCACAAAACCCTTACAGTCTATTGATTTGTTTTTGATGAAATGAGAGAGAAATGATAAGAATATCATATCTTACATCACAGCGCCAATTAATTCTGGAATCCTGATTGGTCAGAATGGTGTCGATTCATTTTCTCTAACAGCAGATCTGCAAACCGAAGGTTTATACTAATGCGCTCATTTTAATATGCTATCGTTTCTATGGTAACGTCAGGGACAGGGACACTGAAACACTCCACATAAGTGGATTTAAAAGATGTGTGATTACTGAAGGAGAAATGTGTTTCTGTAACGTTGTAGGGAAAAAAGTCGTTTGGCTTTATTAACTTGAAGAGAGAGACAAAGGACGAGAGGCTGGTATGGGAGCGAGTGTTTATAGATGCAGGAACATCAGTGAGAAGAGGTGTGGCAGGGTGGGGTGTGGTGTGGTGGGGCGTTGTGGGCTGGGGTGGGATGTGGTGTGGTGGGGCGTGGTGGGCTGGGGCGGGGTGGGATGTGGTGGGGTGGGGTGGGGTGTGGTGGGCTGGAAGGCGTGGTGGGCTGGAGTGGGGTGTGGTGGGGTGGGATGTGGTGTGGTGGGGCGTGGTGTGGTGGGGCGTGGTGGGGTGGGGTGGGATGTGGTGGGGCGGGGTGTGGTGGGACGTGGTGGGGTGTGGTGTGGTGGGGTGGGGCGTGGTGGGGTGTGGTTACCTGGACGAGGTGGCCAGTGAGATGAGCAGGGCCTGCAGGATTCCCCGGATGTAAACGATTGGGCTTTTCTTGGTGATGAAGAAGTACATGCTGGGCAGAATGAAGAGCCCATGCAGGATCAGACCCATCACCACGGTGATGGCGTAAAACCCTAGTTTCTTCCCCATATCAGAAGGATCGCTCATCTCCAGGATTTTTCCAGCCACGAGGAACACGATCCCGAACGGAAAGTACCTTACACAGAGACAGGAAGTTCAGGATGGTGGTACGGCAAATGAAGATCTTGTGTAATGAGATCTTCTTAACCCTCACCAGATAACAATGGCAACGATTTTGAGTACAGCCTCGTTAAGACTTTGACAGAAGTTTACAAGCGCACTGCCGTTAGGACCCATCCTGCCCAGCATGATGCCTGCACACAGAATACACAGTGTTAGACGCAGCGCGCAGACACACCTGATGGATCTGGGTCGCACTTTACAGACCAGTGCAGCAGATGGGGTAGATCCTTAGTTTCTCTGGTTAAGGAACCATGACAATCCTGTAGACCTTAAGAAACACTTTTCTGACATCCAAAGCATAGCATTATTATGCTGTTAAGCTAGTTTAAGCCGGTGCTACTGTATATCCAGGACTGTGTGAGTGGAGTGTTGCCAGGGGTTTGTCATGTTGATGGTTTAAGTCTTTATTCACTGTATTCATGTTGTGTGTGTTGGTGTGTTTTCTTGCCCATGGTAGCGGAGAAGATGACAATGCCCAGCACGTTCATGCCCTCGCTCGTTCCAGGTTCGGTGCGCATCACGACATCAGGAGGAGGCGTCAGGTCCAGCCGGAAGTTGCGAACGTCACTGCCGTTTTCACTGTTGCCCGTGTCATCTTGGAGATTGTATATGAGTGCGCGGTGTGTCACACTCACGCTCTCTGTTGCCTTCAGTGTCTTCATCACGGGTTTGCTGTTAGTGCGATACTGAGAAGGCACACAAGGAGAACAATCTCACACACAATTCACCACACTTCATTCCATCTGCCCGAAAGCTCAACAGCATCTCGCTCTATTCAATAAACTGCTCAAAATCTAACCTCGTCCTTGTTCTTTTGCAAAGTGTCCAAAAGCAGACCAGTGTTGATTAGCTTTAGCATATAAGCTCATAAGTCTAGTTCCTGTACGAGGCATGTATGTTCTTATTTTTTTATTTATTGATTGATTGCTATGGATGTCATTTCCTGTGTGCTAAGTAGAAGAGGCTACACCTTCATCCTCGTTTCGTTTGACACCGGACAGAAAGCAAGCCCATCCATGAGATGCTTCAGACACAAGCCGAGGCAGAGGGGCAGAAACGCCTCTGCCCTCTGGACCTGTCTGACTCGTCCTGGCGTCCCGCTTCTGGTTGGAGATGGTTTTGCACGGATGCCACGTGTGATCTGCTTGGGATGAGTGTGGTGACTGGGGACGGCTCCTCGGCTGTGGACAGTTGTCCTCTGAAGCTGTCCTCGTGACTGCGGTTGCTCGATAGCGAGGACTGGAATTTCCTACGTTCCACGTGAGCCTCCACTTACTAACTGGACTCCATATTAACGTAACCCTTTGGGGTCTGAGGCCTTTCCGAAGACCTGCAGTGATTCAGCGCTCTTCTTAAATTGGTGTAACATTAACATCTTTACCAGTGCAGTCGCGAAGACATTTCCCCACAAACTGGGCTTTCATAATGTTACTGATGTAAATATATCAGATTCAAGTGCAACTTTTAAACTGATGTCAAATTGTTGCCTGGCAACCGCGTGTATAACTGGCCGCGCCTTTGCCTGTTCAGATCTCTGAGTGGTAGCAGCCTGCAGATCTGCCCGTTCTGAACAGTTCATGTGCGGCTCCGCCCCTCGCGCGACACACGTTGGCAGATTGCTTTGAACATAGAACTGAGTTGATGAAAGTGTTGTGTGTGTGTGTGTGTGTAACAAAACAACTAAGTTATAACACTGAGAAAAACCTTTTGTTTGGGTAAAGTGACTGATGTGCCTAACTTTTTTTCGGCAGAGCCTCTGTTTCACTGAATAATCCACGACACACACACACACACACACACACACACACACACACACACACACACACAAACAGAACTACACAGCACAAATATGTTTTATGTTTTTATGTGTATTATGACTGAAATAAAGCGTCTCACATCGGCTCGCATTCTGCGCAGCGCCACGAAGCGAGCGATTATTTAACGAGTCTAAACCTGCGTTTGTTGTATTTCTGGGAGGTTATGTGCAGAGAAACTGTTAACTTTAAAAAAAAAAAAAAAAAAAGATCTCTTATAAATCTCTCATATCGGTATGCGCATTCATCTGCCTTTAGACCTCCTGACACACAGTACGAGTGCTGATCAATCCCAGCTCTCCGTCATCACCCAGACGACGATGGGTTCCCTGTGGAGTCCGGTTCCTCTCAAGGTTTCTTCCTATCACCATCTCAGGGAGCTTTTTTTTCTTGCCACCGTCGTCCTCGGCTTGTCCGTCAGGGACGATGTAATAATTTTGATTCATACACATTTTTCACGTTTCAAACAAATTTCCAGAATTTCCTTTTGATTGTGCAACGCTGCTTTGTGAAAATGTCTGGACATTGGCTCCGGGGAACCCTCATCCTGGTCAATACTCACGATGTCCTGGTTTGTCAAGCGAGCACAAAGAGGGGCCGAGATCTTGATCATCCAGCAACATCCCAGTCTGGAAAGCTTTAAAGTCATGGCAGGAGTTCATAAAAGATTAGTTTCCTATGATTGCCTGAAATGAGGGACCTGTTTCATATAACATGGCAACATCCACAGTCCATAACCATGTGTGGTCACCATGGCGATCTCCACAGCCTCAAGCCCCAGGTGATCAGCATGGTTACTGTACCTCCATGGTCTGCACATGGCAATGTTGATGTCGCAGCTTCGGGTGGAGGTCGATGAGGTGGCCTTCACAACTTAGCTCAGAGGACATGCTTGCCCTTGGTCCCCCTCCCCATGAAAATGTCACCTCGTCTCCTGGCTCCAAGGACATCGTTTCCCCCAAGACGCCTGTCTTCAAGAGTGTCAGCTCTCCGCTTGGCTAACAATGTAATTCTCTCACGTGGCCCACTCTACCATCATTACACACCCTGCCACAATGCCTTATTGAGAATGCTTCTCAAGGTCATGAGGAGGTGCTGGACTTGAAGCTCAGGCAGAAAGTGATTAGTGCTTTACTCTTTTCATTTGTTTGGTTTCTGATTGATTTAGGTATTCACTTCAGAGTTTATAGACCAATGTAGACCAATCCTGGCCTTTGTTAAAGTTCAGAAAAAAACCTTGAGAAAAATATCGTTGAAGTTCTCCTATTTAGTATCTAATGTATGGCATGTTAAGAGTTCCTCTGATTTGAAGAGAAAGGAATCAGCATGGCTTCTCATTTGGAAGTCTGATGGCCGTCATGCCGTCTCTTAAGGTTTCCTGCCCAGAAGCTGCGATGATTGAAAAGCTCGGGATCGTTTCTAGCTTTAATTAGAAGTGTTTTTTTTTTTTTTTTTTTTTATAATCAGTCTATACCTATCCCAGCGTGACATTTTTTAAGAACTCCTTAAATGGGTTGATGGTTGGACGTACTGTACTGTATATTGGAATGGAACTGAAACGTGCACAGGGTCTGTAGACAAAAGCTGACATGAAAGCAAAGAGTAAAAACTCTCAAAGGTTTAATTACGGAAATGTCTGCTGAAATAGTAGTAAAATGATCGTACCTGCTGAAATGTAGCTTGAACCAAATTGGCAGGAAACATGTTCCTGGGGGAAGAAATTGTAATGATAAAAAAATGCAAAGATTTTGTGTCTCAGATCCACATTACATAAAATACATATAAAACAGCCTTGATTTTCAGAAAAAGAAAAAAAAAAAAAAAAAAAAACATAAGAAAAGATTGCACAACTGTCCGTCATGCACGTGCTGCTGTGTTTGTTTCTTCTCGTCTAAAAATGATAAATGTTTATCTTTGGTAAGGGTAAAATTAAATTGTGCTTAACCGCTCCGATGAAGCTCATGCTCGAACCCGACGCCCTCGTATCTGTGCTGCGCTATACTGTAACTCTGTATGAACGTCTCATAAAGTGGGCCGAGTAGTTTAGGGCTCATTTTCAGGCTCATTAATAAATCAGGAGGTCATCGCAGAACTAAAACGAACATCAGCGCTGTGGAGATGTAATGGCTAATGTAGGGAAGGAACCCATCTTACACTCGATGTGTCACATATTTGTGTTACATTATTTGTTTGTTTGTTTGTTTTTCTCAGCATTTTGCCCTCTACAGCATTATTTTATGCCCCCCCCCCAAAAAAAAAAAAAAATAAATAAATAAATAAATAATTAAAGAGATATGCAGATGCTGGCGTACGCAAATGACCAGAGAAGACAACAAGTCATTCGGAAAGCAGTTTTTCAGGTTTAAAATCAGATTAATGATGCAGGAGGGAAGTAAATAAATGGTCCCAAGCCAGTGGCCAACGATGGGCTGCAGTGTCACAGCAGGCAGTAACTCGGCAGCGGTGCGTAGCGCCGGGTCGTAGTGAGCAAAAGTGGCAAGTAGTAGACAGCAGCTGGCAGTAGTGGGCAGTAGTGAGCAGCAATGGTCGGTCGTGGACAGTTGTGTGGTTGTCAGCAAGCGTATGCAGCAGTGGCTATTGGAAGGCAGCAGTTGCCAGTAGGGGCCAGTAGTAAGCAGCAGTAATGGCTAGCTGTGGGCAAAAGTGGGCAGCAATAGACACAGTAAGAGTGGCCAGTAGAGGGCAGCAGTAGGTAACAGTGCTGTTGGGCAGAGAAGTACAGTATGCAGTGGTAGGCAGGACTGGGCAGCAGCAAGCAATAGCGGTCATAAGGCGCAGGAGTGGTGAGTAGTGGGCAGCAGGTGAGAGTAGTGGACGTTAGTCTGCACCAGTGAGCAGCAGTGACCGTTTGTGGGAAAGTGTGGACGGCTTTACTTGAATAATAATTGTTGCAATGAATTGCAATAATGATGCTATTAGTGCTTTGTGCTGCTGTGACGGACAGGAGATAAAGGGTACGCCCCTCCCACTGACAGCTGTGGCATCATCAGAATTGAAAAGTCTTTACCGCACGGCAAATGCACTCGGTTAACGAAACTACAGGCGCGTTGTGTAAGTGAGAGTTGACGGGCACGTGAGTGGTATCTATTAGCCGTTAGAGTCCTTTAAGGTACATAAGAGCCACTTATCATTCGAATGGAACTCTAGAGGACCCCCTGATGTGTTTAGGTTTCTAAGAGTACACTTACAACCGGGAGGCAATAAGTGGTGGACAATTTGGGTTTATTAAACACCAAAGCCTTTCTGAAGCAGATTTATTTTTCGTATTGAAAAGCCTTGGAAGCGCTAGAGGCACAAGATTATCAGTGGATCTCAACGCAGGCCAGGCTGGATCGTTTAACATTTACTCCACGCTCAGGGTTCCCTCTGAGACGCCCTTGTAGAGGAGATAAGAAGCAGTGCAAAGTACTGTATCATCATCGAGACCCGACCGTCCGGCTGTTCATTACAGACGCTTGATGTTCTGAACACGTCTCTCAGGAGACACTGAGGAGGGCGGAACGAGATGCTGATAGAAATCGCGAGTTTAATGCAAACCTGTTTCAGAAACGAATGAAAGACCAACGGTGCATCATTTACAAATACTGAAGAAAAAAAAACACGTCTAAAACATCATGTTCTATAACAAGCATGATTGCTTTTTTTTTTTTGTTTGTTTGTTTTTTTTTTTAAAGTTGGCAGTATGTAGAAATGAATTCTAAAATGTTTTACTTGTTTATGGGTTTAAAGGGTTAATAATTGTGCTTCTAGGCCGTTCAAATGCATTGCTTTCTTTAGCTTTTTTCTCTAACTAATTAAAGTCACTTATCTGGCTAATCCGATCGGTTGTTAGCAAATATGACGCAAACCACGCATCCCGCTTTCTAGACCTCGTTATTGGCAAACAACAACATAGTCAGGTTCCCAGCAGCAATAACGCGCTACGATTAGAGACACAGCTTTAATATAAACCTCTGGATTTGCGTTCGTACACTAGCTCAAGTTTCTCGCATGGTTTCTGGGTCAGAGCCTGAAAAGCCGCGAGCGTGTGTTTAAGTCGTCTATGTAGCGCGTGGAGCAGAGACGAGCAGCTTTTAAAAGGCCGTTCATTACGAGAGCTTCAGTTCAGACGTGACCGTGATGGTGGCGTCTCTCAGAGTCAGGCTCTGCTTTAATGTGCGCCTGTCTAATGCTGGGCTTAATGACCATATCGTGTTTATAACATCAGTCATCAAAAATCATGTGAGTAATTACTCAAATAGACAGTCCATCATACAATCAACAACGAAGGAGAACTGTGATAATGATGGACAGAAATAGTTTTATAAACATAACAGCTTAGAGATGAAATGAATACAGAAATAATAATAATAATAATAATAATAATAATAATAATAATAATACGTCAGATCCTGTAATATCAACGTCTCCGCTGGTTAGACATCTTGTCTTTCTTTACACGGTTAATGGACGTGGTAGTTGGATGGCAGGTTTTCTCTCTCTCTCTCTCTCTTTTCCCTAATTCAGGTCTCCTAAACCAGTCGCGTGATTTACAGGGAACACAGAATCTTCTCTTTTGTTCAATTCAGTTAAGTTGCACAGGTTAGTTTTGCTCTATGACCAACAGAAGGCAGCAGGTGAATTGTATCAAATTCACCAAAAAACTGATTGATTAATATTTTATCTGATTGATCCAGATCCTAAAGCGCTTTAATGACCCAGCTGTCGACTCCGGTTGTGAAAGAAGAACATGTTTGTTTGTTTGTTTGTTTGTTTGTTTGTTTGTTCTTGTTGTTGCTATGAACCCACACTGTTCCTTTCAGGTGTTGCCGGGCGTCAGAATGATGCTCAAGGCTCCCTCTTCCTTTTAACGTCCTCGCCTATTATCTATTATTATAAGGATCAGGATTTCGACTGAGGCTCCGTCCACACGGAGCCAGTGCGTTCCCTATCCGATCCGATCATTTTTTTTCCTCGTTCGGCGTCGTCTCAAGAAATATCTGCGTACACACGAAACCACTGAAAACGGTGTAGTACATATATATATATATATATGCCAGACCAGTATGGGGCGCTGTAATTCTGCCATAGAGATACACTACACACGGAGAAGAAGACTTTGAGCACGCGCATGACATCATCGTTTCACAAAATATACGGATCGGCTTGCACACACGAAACCGCAAGGGTGGCGTTTTCAGATTTATCCACCTTGGGAACCGGTTTCAAAAAAATAGCGGTTTCAGTCTCCTAAAACGGCGGATCCGTGTGGACGAAACGCCAAAACGATAAAAAATGTATAGGTATACAGCGAAACGCGTCTCCGTGCGGACAGGCTCTGAGTTTTCTGAAACGCTCCTCATGAGCAAATTCACACTCGCCATAGTGTCTCAGGAACTGGATGTGATACGGGAATGAAACTGGGATCGAAACGGAGCTTATTAAACCAGAAATCTGACATTCTCACCCCTGATTTGATGTGACACGTCACAAACGCTCAGATATGGAACTTTTCTCTTGTTAATTGTTGGTTGGTCTTGTTTAGTTTGGAGTTAGTAATGTCCACTGGGTCCAGAAATGTGCTGGAGGAGAGTTTATTGCAGTCTCAGCTTTACATCATACTGTCGCTTGCTCAGGTCTGTTTTATGGCTCCGTGACTGGTCGAGTAACATCTGGAAAAGTTTACATTTTATAAATGCTGTGAATTTTCATTCAGTCTCTGATGAGACTGAATGTGATGCATTTTCAGCGCTCAACCCTGAGGACTTGGACATGGTGTAAATTAAGGTGTTCTCACACTCACACTGGGAACAGTTACCTTGCACCGTGCCTGAGCACTCTCTCACAGAGTGAGCGCACACTGCACTTGACGTTCCAGGTCATGTGATTGTCTTTTATTGCACTGAAGACACTGACTTGTGTTCGGTAATGTTCCTGATTTTATTCACCCTCTGGCTGTCTGTATGTGGAGTTGCTTTGGCTGAGATGAGACACGACCCTCTAATGTGCCACGCAGATTTCGCAATTATGGAACCCAGCGACTTTCAGTAAATCTACTTATATAGCAAGGAAAGAAAAGTTTTTATTATTATTATTTTTTTAAACCTAGTTGCAGACATGACCGACTAAACATTGCATGCTGACATTGATAAAGTAGCCGAGTGATGTAGCTGAGGTTGAGAGCATTTTCTTCACTTCACGCTCTTCATTATTATCTTCGTTTTCTTTAAAACTGATGTTTGAATGGGAATCAGGCGCCCTGAGCTCAACAGGAACGTGACGAATCTCCTCTTCTGTTATCCATTTTGTCAGCATTCATTCAAGGTCACTCCCATCTCTCTACACACATTCTGGTCACATACCCTCATCCTCAATTCACTGATTCATTAAATTGCTGTTTGTGATGCTGCGTGTGCCACGAATCTGTAGGACGAGCGTCACGGTAAGAGCCCTGAGATACTCGCGCCCCCGGAGTGTGTGATCGATTCCATCAAAGATATCGCGCTCCGGCGAAATCCATACTCCAGACGTTGTAGCAGGAAAATCCCCGACACTCTGAACTTACTAACGAGTGAATGAATTTTTATTATCACTCCCTCGTGTGTCATAAACAGCCGGGAGCGTGAACGCATGAACACAGATCACAAAGCAAATCACATGGAAAAGGACGTGCAGAAGCCAAGACCTCTGATTTGGGTTTGCTGTCATTTATTATTAATATCATTATCAAGTGAATTATGTTTATTCATCCTGCTGAACTTCGTGTCATGGGCGATGAAGGTTCTTTAGCGGTTACACAAAACAAAGAGTCTCCAAGGTTTCTGTGGAAGCTAATGCCGTGTCGTAGTGTATTCACAGCCTTGAGCAAAAGTTTTGGGAATGACACAAATAGGAATTTTCACAAAGTCTCCCGCTTCGGTGTTCTTAGATCTTTTGGACGGATGTTACTCTGGAATACTGAAGTATAATTACAAGCATTCATAAGCGTCAGAGGCTTTATATTGACAATGACGTTCAGTTTATTAAGTTTAAAGTGTCAGTATTTGCAGTGTTGATTCTTCTTTTTCAAGACCTCTGCAGTTCGCCCTGGCATGCTGTCAATAAAACTCCTGGGCCACACCCTGACTGATGGCGCAGTGATAACTAAGTGTCTCGGGGAACAAACCATGGAGATTTTGGCTCCATGGCCAGGAAACACCCCAGACCTTTATTTGACACAAATATTTGTCACAAGACTTTGAAACTTTAATAGACTTTGACACAAAAACTCAAAAACCTTTGACCATGGCTGTACAGTTCTTACTAAACACATTTCAGCTCAGGAACCATGGAGCTCTAGGGCAAGACCGTGATGTTTCTGACCATACACCTTTGCATTGTTGTGACGTATGTCATTATTGTGTTTACGTCAGAGATCCTCTGGCCAGATGAACGCTGTGTGAGTTTCCGGAGGGGGGATTCCAAGCCAAATGACCTCCTAAGAACCTTTTGTATTCTTGAGATCTTTTTTTTCTTTCTTCAGTAAATGTTGCTGCAAAAGCTTTACTAAAAAAAATGTACTTTACTAAATTACTGGCCATTGTGTTCTCCTCAGTGATTTGTTGGGCAGGTCTTGATAAGCGCGAGCCTTCAAAATAGATTGTCCAGTCCAATCTGCTGCTGATT
Source organism: Clarias magur (assembly GCA_013621035.1). Lineage (NCBI taxonomy): Eukaryota > Metazoa > Chordata > Actinopteri > Siluriformes > Clariidae > Clarias > Clarias magur. Next base: position 88,925 of record QNUK01000430.1, on the reverse strand, counting down.
ACTTGCACAAAAAAGCTCAGAGTGAGCAGAAATCAGAGTGCAGAAGTCGCATCTCAAATCAAGTGCGAAACGGGGAAACAAGAATTGAGATAAACTTGGCAACGTGAAAACTATCAAAAATAAACACGAGAGATTTGGGTTGGGGCACTCAGTCTGGTGAAGAGATGGCATGCTGCACTTCCTTATAAACAGAGAGAAATCAGCGGCGGATGAGAAACTGCTGTGCAGGCGGGTCGGTCCGGGGGGGCGCGGGAGGTGACATGACAGCGTGGGAAAACAAGCCCCTGTGGTAAGGACATGACAGCGTGGGAACAGAAATGTCAAGAGGAGGAAGCAGTCCTTGAACAGCCCGAGAGAGCTGAGAGCATGACACAGGGTGTCTCCTTGGACAGGCTCCACCCCACAACCCTGTATACAGGTTAAAGAGGTAAAGACGATGAATGAATGAGCAAATGACTGAAACATGGGCTTTAAACAGACCGTCTGATCAGACAACGTGAGGTTCGGGTGAACACAATGTGGCACCATAACAAAGGTTACATTATAACCATACTGAGTGTTCGCGATGAAATGGTAAAAAGGTACGAAGCACTTGATTTGAGATGTGACTTCTGCACTCTGATCCATCCATCCTTCTCCCCTGCAGGGGCAGGGTTCTTCTTTGTGAAGAAAAAAAGACGGGTCCCTTTGTCCATGTATTGATTACAGGGGGATCAACGAAATCACCGTCAGGAACCGCCACTTCCACCCTTTGAACTGCTCCAGGGAGCCGACGCCTTCACGAAACTAGATGCAACAAAATGCTTATCACCTTGTCCGTATCCGTGAGGGTGATGAGTGGAAGACAGCCTTCAACACCCCTATGGGAGATTAAAAGTATTTGGGCCAACGCCCCGCTGTCTTCCAATCTCTCATTAATGATGTCCTCCATGACTTCCTTAATTCCTTTGTGTTTGTCTACTGGGACGACATTTTAATTTTCTCTCGAGACCGGAAGGAACACCAGCACCATGTTTATCAGGTTCTGCAGAGGCTCTTGGAGAATAACCTCTATGTCAAAGCAGAGAAGTACGAGTTCCACACCCAGTTCCGCTGGAACAAGGAGTTGGTTAAAGCATTTGACGACCTTAACAAGAGGTTTATCTCTGCTCCCATCCTCACTATCCCCAACCCGTCTCACCAGTTCATGGAGGAGGCTGACGCCTCCAATACCTGTGTTGGGGGCATCACTGTGCATTCTACTCCCGTCGCCTATCCCCGGTCGAGAGGAACTATGAAGTAGGGGACCGAGAACTCGTCGCCATCAAGCTAGCTGTGGAGAAGTGGAAAATTGGCTGGAGGGGACTGAGCTCCCGTTTCAAGTGTGGACCGACCATAGATAGGAATCTGGAGTACCTGCGCAACGCCAAGAGACTCAATGCTCGCCAAGCTTGGTGGTCATTATTCTTCTCCAGATAAAATTTTATCCTGTGCTATCAGCCAGGCTCAAAGAATACCAAGCCAGACACTCTCCCATGCCAGTTTTCTCCCTCCCAGGACCCTACGCCATGTGACACCATCCTACCATCCCATTGTCTCATTGCAGACATAGAGTTGGACATAGAGACCAAGGTTCACTAGGCTCTGACCCAAGAGCCTGGGCCATTTAATGTTTCACCTTTGCCTATGCTCACAGGTCTTGGAATGGGCCCATGGATCCAGGCTATCTTGCCACTCAGGCACCGCCCAGACCCATTTCATCATCCAGCAATAATTCTGGTGGTCCATGTTGGGGAGGGACATGTCCAAATTTGCAACATCTGCACCCATAGTAAGCACGACAACCGACCGTCTGTAGGCCTTCTCAGACCCCTACCGGTCCCTCACCAAACTTGATCTTATATCTCGGTAGACTTTGTTACTGGTCTACCTTCATCTGAAGGCAACACCTGTATCATGACCATTGTTGACCGCTTTTCTAAATCAGTGCATCTTGTTCCCCTTTCTAAGCTGCCCTCCGTCAAGGAGACTGCAAAGAAACACATCCTTCATGTATTTCGGCTTCAGGGTCTTCCCACGGACATCGTGTCAGACCGGGGGCCCACAGTTCACCTCTCGGTTTTGGGGAGCATTCTGCAGGTTCATCAGGGCTACTCCCAGCCTATCGTCAGGTTTTTCATGCCCAGTCCAATGGACAAACCAAGCAAGTGAATCAAGACTCCACCTGGACCAAGTTTCTTCCTTGGGTCGAATATGCCCCCAACTTCCTACCTTTCGCTTTGACGGGACTGTCCCCGTTTGAGTGTTGCTTAGGCTACCAACCTCCGCTCTGCCCAGTCCAATAATTAGAGGTGGAGATTCCCTCAGCCCAACACTTCGTCCCTTGCTGCAAACAAATGTGGCTACAGGCGGAACGTCACCACACCAAGGCCCCCAGATACTGCTTGGGGAACGGGGTCATGCTTGCCACATTGGACATCCCCCTAAAGACACTGTCACGCAGGCTCCCTCCTCGTTTCATCAGCCCCTTCACAATAACCAAGATATTCAACCCATGCGCCGTTCGACTCTTACTCCCCTCTTCCATCATAAATTGTCCTCTATCAATGTTTTTTAAAACTTAATTATTTATTTTCTACATTCTAGAACAATACTTAAGATTTCAAAACTATGAAATAATACAATTATTAGGTATAGTTAAGTAATTAAGTAACAAAAACAACAGTTATTTTAAGACATGGTCACATGTCACAAGGTCACAAGAACAGTATTCTGTGCATTTGCAAAACCCATCAAGCTCCATGATGAAACTGTCTCTCATGAAGACCTTCCCAGGAAAGCGAGACCAAAACTCTAGCTCTGCTGCAGAGGAGAAGTTCATTTAGAGTCACCAGCCTCAGAAATCACCAATTAACAATTAGCACCTCTGATTAGAGCCGTTATGAAGCCTTACAGAGCAGAAGTAGCAGACCGTGCTGGATTTAATCGTTTATTTTAAGTGAATAATGTAAATAAATATGTAAATAAATGTTTGTAATTCTCTTGCTTGCTTCTTTGTGAGATCAGAGTGAGAGTTTACTGCGATCGAGGTCGGGAGGAATATAGACGGAATTAGAGCAGCACTGAGAGTGAAAGTGTGTCAGGACAGATGGAGAGGAGATTAAAGCGAATGGGAATAAACCGTGGTGATACAGCTGTGTGTGTGTGTGTGTGTGTGTGTGTGTGTGTGTGTACCGTATGAGGTCGAGCAGAGCGTCGGCTGAGCTCATGATAGGTTTGCTGCTGTCCTCAGAGTCCTCTTTCTGGGCCACGCCCCCTGGGTGGATGATGAGAACCATGATGATGCCGACCACCACCGCCAAGAACGTGGTCCAGAGGTAGTAGGAGATGGTGATGAGACCTAACCTGCTCGAGCACTTCGGCTCCAGAGCCGCCAGACCTGACATGAGACTAAGAGAGAGAAAGACGGAAAGAAATAGCAGAAGTGAGACAGACAGAAAAATACAGAAAGAGAGAGAGAGAGAGAGATGGAAAGAGTGAAAAAAAGAGACAGACAGAAAGAGAAACATACGGGAAAAAAGAGAGAAAGAGGGACAGAGAGTGAGACACAAGAGAAGACAGATGCGGTAACTCATGGTTACGGTCTTGGCTCCTAACACACCAGTATGAGGCAAAATGCTGCACGTTTCTCCTAAATGAACAAAAATGAAAGAATAAAGCAATTTGGTTTTGGATATCATAGAAACACAACGTACAGGTTTTCTGCTCTCAGGAATAAAGAAGTGGCATCACTAAGCCGTGATGACTCTCATCCATCCTCATGTCCCTCAGGCCTACTGAAATACTCTAATCTCCAAACAGGAAGGAAGCTGCTAGTCGAGACACTTGACCTTGCGGTGACCTTGACCCTGTGTGTATCCATCCTGAAATCGAATCAGTTTATCTGTGGGTTGCGCCGCTCATTCCGAGGAACAAACATCCACCTCTGTGTGTGGAGAAGCTCAGGCTAATGAGACTCGAACCCACACAAACGTGCAGGTTTGCACAGCGCTGCTGCGTGTGAACGCGTTCAGTCTCTCAGGCAGGGTGTGAGCTCCAGCAGGGCAGGCTTTAACACATCGTTTCAGCCGTGTGATGACAAGGTGAAGCGTTTATCAGCATTTCATTCTGTGGTCTTCTTCACCAGCGACGCAATCGCCGTTCATACCGAACATGACGTCGCTCAAGTTGACCTGCAAATCACAGTCATGAGCTGAAGAGCTTCCTGTTTATTTGCTTAATTCAGAGCAATGTGTTCCGAACAACAGGTTTCATTTTCAGGAAGGGCTTTTACACTACACTAGAGGAGAGCGTTCAGCACTGAACCGACTGTTACACCCCATTGCATTCTGCGTCAACCTCCTCCACGAGCACCTCATCCTGCTCCAACCATCACGTCCACCAGCCTGAGAAATATTACTGTGAGGTGCAGCTTCGCTCCTGAGTTACTCTACTGTGATATGTAATGATTTTTTAAAAAATATTTCAGTAAACGTATGTTATTTCTTGTAGTGCTTGTTGTTATGTACGCGCATCACTTGCATGCCCCCTAGTGGTCCAGTGGGAAACATGCAGCACTCTAACGCCGAGCGGTCACTCAGCCCATCGTCATGTACAGTAGTCAACGTTTCTCCTACGTCGTTTCATCAAATCATTCCGGTTTTCAAATGTCGTTCCAATGTCGGTATCGTTGCCAATTTAACGTCACCACAAGCAAATATTCCTGTTGGGTTTTCAAAGTCTTTTAAACAGTTCAGCAAAAGTGAAGACCTTCAGCTTTAACTGAAGGAATTTAACCTTAATTACATTAACTTTTTGGAATGGAAACCTTTTTTAAATTTTTCTGAGGCCGTGCAGGAGAGACTGCTTGTCCTGTTCTTGTTATAACCCTCTTTTATGAAAAATTATTGGATTCTGTTTCTTTCTTTTCATTCATGAAATTTAATTAACCATCTCTTACAAATGCATCATCTTTCCTGAGCTTTATTTGAGACAAATAAAGGTCTTACTTTAAATGTTATTTTGATTACACCGTTCTGAGAATATGGCACACACACACACACACACACACACACACACATGCACACACACACTCAGGCCCAGCTTCTGCCTGAATCCTGAGATTTAAACTCATAACTTTCGTTCTTATTTTCGAGTCACGATGTGATCCGTTCCCTTTATATATGATGGAACAGCTGAAGGATGTGGCTGAGCTTCGATTATAGTGGTTCAGGCGTTGGGCTACTGATTGGCTCAAATCCCAGCAACACCAAGTTGTCCCTGTTGGGGCCCCTGAGTAAGGCCCTTGTTTATTAATTTTAATATAAAATTAGATTCAAATGTAAGTCGCTGTGAATAAGGGCGTTTGCCAAAATGCCTGAATGTACTGTATTGGTGTTAGTTTTAATGAACAGCTGACCGGAATCTGTTGGGAAAGTTCGGACGTTTTTCAACTGTAATAAAATGAAAACTGAAAGACAAATGACATGAGTGCCAATATTTTATTCACAATAGAACATAAATGTTTAAATGGGGAAATCTTTACAATTTTATCCACTAAAAGAGCTCATTTCAAATTTGATCTACTGGTCTCAAAAATGTTGGGATAGAAGCAACAAAGGGCCGAAAAAGCAGGAAATTTTGATACACTGGGAGAACATCTAGCATCAGGTCTGTAACATGGTTAGCTATAAAAAGGAATGTTTTAGAGAGGCAGAGTCTCTCGGAAGTAAAAATGGCCAGATGCTCTCCAATCTGTGAAAGAGCACATAAAAAGATTGTGGAATACTTTAAAAACAAAGTTCCTCCACATCAAATTGCAAAGGCTTTTCAAATCTCATCATCTACAGAGCATAACAACTTCAAAAGATTTAGAGAAACTGGAGAAATCTCTGTGCGGAAGGAACGAGGCCGAAGACGTTTGATGGAAAGCCTTGGGCTACAGGCCCTCAGACGACACTGTGTCACTCATCGGCATGATTGTGTCATTGACGCCACTAAATGGGCCCAGGAATACTTGCAGAAACCACTGTCGGTAAACACAATCTGCCGTGCCGTCTGCAGATGCCAACTAAAGGCCAAGAAATAAAAAGAAAACCCCTGAAGGAGAATTACCCAGTGTTATTATGGAAGAGGATTCTAAGCTAAGCTTCGACACTAAGCTCCTCCACACCAAACACTAGCCCCTCCCCACCAAACACTAACCCCCTGCCAACCAAACACTAAGATTCTCCCCATTAAACACTACCCCCCACCAAATACTAACCGCCCCACCAAACACGAACCCCTCCCCACCAAATACTAACCCCCTGCCAACCAAACACTAAGATTCTCCCCATTAAACACTACCCACCACCAAATACTAACCGCCCACCAAACACTAACCCCTCCTCACCAAATACTAACCCCCTGCCAACCAAACACTAAGATTCTCCCCATTAAACACTACCCACCACCAAATACTAACCGCCCACCAAACACTAACCCCTCCTCACCAAATACTAACCCCCTGCCAACCAAACACTAAGATTCTCCCCATTAAACACTACCCCCCACCAAACACTAACCGCTCCCCACCAAACACTAACCCCTCCCCATCAAACACTAACCCCCTACCCACCAAACACTAAGATTCTCCCCATTAAACACTACCCACCACCAAATACTAACCGCCCACCAAACACTAACCCCTCCTCACCAAATACTAACCCCCTGCCAACCAAACACTAAGATTCTCCCCATTTAACACTACCCCCACCAAATACTAACCCCCCCACCAAACACTAGCCCCCTCCCCACCAAACACTAAGCTCCTCCTCACCAAACATAAACCCCTCCCCACCAAACACTAGCCCCTCCCCACCAAACACTAAGCTCCTCCCCACCAAACCCTAAGCTCCTCCTCCCCACCAAAAATTAGCCCCCTTCCTATCCTTTGCTCACAAAGGAATGGGCGCGGTCAGGAACAACACTCAGGTAGGCTGCTATGCTTAAACCTTGTTCCATTGTTACTATGGGGCCCAAAGTGTGCCAAGACAACCTCCCCCACACCGTTACACCACCACCACCACCAGCCTGAACCCCTGACACATACTGATACCAGGGTGGATCCAGCAAATTCTGACCCGACCATTGGTACCAACAACCGTATCACGTTTAAAGACAGTTAAATCACTGTTCTTCCCCATGCTGATGTTGGGTTGTGTCTGATGAAGTGTAGATTGTTGTAAGTGAGTGTAGATTGCTGTACGTACAGTAGTGTGTGTTATTTGAATTGTCCGTATAAAAGTGGTCTATGGTAATTTGTTTTCTCGGGTAATTAAAAGACTAGACTCAGTCTCCCATGAGGTGTTGACGAGTTTAATTTTAAGGATTAATGTCATCAGGACCCAGTTGTTGATTTTAGAAGAACACGTCCCAGTATTCCTCACGCAATCGTTCACGACACATCGAGCACAAAAACTTCAAAGACCTGGGCCCTGGAATTGATCACGAGCTGCAGAGCGGTTTGTTCTGCCTGATCGATCGTAGCTCTTTCAAGGTTTGCAGATATTCTCCTGACTTTGCCTGATTGCCGTTTGATTAAACTCCTTCCTACTCGCTGTAATTGTGCCGGTTTAGTCCAGGCTGCTGACATTCGCCGTCATGGTGATGAGAGCGGAGTGGGTGCAGCCTCAGGACATATTTTTTTAAAAGCATTATTAAGAATGTTCAGAATCTGTCTCGATCGCCCACACACACACACACACACACACACACACACACACACACACACTCTGACCTACAGTAGACGATGTTGAAAAACAAAAACACACCGTTTCATACAGTACGTTCTGTCTAGTAGGATCTGCACACCTGTATGTTCTATTTGATTTCTAATGTTCGTAAATTTATTTTCAACTTGATATTCATTGACCTTTTTTATTTATAATTTTTTTTAAAGCATATATTTCTAAAGCATGATATATTATATTCACTGTTTTTTTGTTTGTTTGTTTGTTTTTTTGCAGTTTTTCTTTGTGGTTCATTTAAGTCCCGGCTACAAACAAAATTGGATATGAAGATCACATGACATCCATGTTCATATATTTCTGGGTATAAACTCGCACGGTATTAATTCTTAATTAATTAATTCTTTTTTTTTTTTTGCTGGAATAGTAATGTTTGGAAATCAAAAATCAAAAACGAAACTTCTTCAGTAATTGGACTAATCCCCTCCCCACCTCCCCACATATTTATTAAAATATTTCCCAACTTTGTTTGACTGATGGCACTTAGTTAGTACCCCATGCGTGATACATGATACTCAGCACTCGTAAACCAGCACTTGCTCGTTTTTTAAATAAAAATTTGTTGAAAATATTTGCTCATCTTGCGGAACACTCGCAATCCAAGGTTTCCAAGGGAAGTACTGTATCTAAGTCACTCCGGATGAGATCATCTGCCAAATGCCTAAATGTAAAAATGGTTTTTTGTACCAACCTAATAATCATAAGTCATAAAATAAACATGAATAACAAATTATGTTAAACAAACAAAAAAACCCACACTGGGGTCTCAGACGTTTATATGTTCCTGAACTCGCTCTTATATTTAGGATACTTTAATTAGTTACGTAAGTGTTTTGTTGTAAATACCAGCGCTCATGTTAGACGTGGCAAAACCATCTCCTTACCGCCATCCACCTCATCCGCCTACATGTAACTCGAAGATTTTATTTTCCCTTTTAATTCCGCAAGAAGTCATTTTTTCATCAGGAAACTGGAGAAAATCAACGCCTGCACTCTGGTGTTAAATGGATTTTGCAGTGTTGTTCGTATTATTCCTATTTTTATTAGTGGTGCTTGCAAAGTGGAGCACTACTATTAATATCTCACAGGTTTATCATTCTTCTCTTTCTTTTTCTTCTGCTTCTTCTTCCGTCTAAAGGTTTGGTGCGTAACTAGTCCTGTACCGTATGACGTAGACCCATGAAGGAGGTGTCAAATCATGCGGCTTATTCAGGAATGGGGTGCCATGACTTTTCTTAGGCGTGCGCGGTAAATTGCCCCTAGAAAAGTCGCAGAGGCTCAAGTTTTGCCGAGGCAAGCACCACTCGCATTTTCTTCAGAACATGTACCTCTCCAGTTATTATTGTCTTTTGGTCTTTAAAAAAAACGAGAACTACCATAAGAACACGTGTTGTGTGTATCTGTGCTATTTCTTTACCTGTGTGACCCATTTAAAAAATTTTGCACGGTCATGGTTGTATAGTTGGTTAAGATAAAACAAAATACAGAGGAACCTTGGATTGCGAGTAACATGGGTTACGAGTGTTCCGCAAAATGAGCAAAGATTTTCAATAAATTTGTATTTAAAAAACGAGCAAGTGTTGGTTTACGAGTGCTGAGTATCATGTATCACGCATGGGCCCCTCATTTTGACACCGAGCGTCACTCTTGCTCTGCGGAATTGTGGGTAATCATCTCCCCTGCTCCCCTGGGTCTTAGTGCTCATCACTTACTGGTAGAATCAACATCTCCCTCTGTGTTTCAGCGTCTCCTATGTGTGTGCGCACACGTAATTTGACACCAACACACACACACACACACACACACACACACACACACACACTCTTTTCACTTATACGTCGTGATTTATTTTTAACTTTTTTTTTGAAGGTAAAGTGCAGGTTAATCTGTTTTATTGGCACTTTATAGATTTTATTAATTATTTTTATGTATTTTTTGGGCTGTGGAACGAATAATTTGAGTTTTCATTATTTCTTATGGGAAAATCTGATTTGATTTCCGAGTGTTTTGGATTACGAGCCCACGTCCGGAACGAATTATGGTCGTAAGCCAAGTTTCCACTGTAAATCAAAAAAACATATTGCCTATTTTGTGCTGAAAAAAAAAAAAAGAAAACACATTACTCTACACTGCACAATCCTGTGCCCTAAATAGGGGTACTGTAAATATAATATAGTATAATACAGGGCAAAATAAAGCCCTATACAGTAGCTCACAAAAGCAAGTACACCCCTGACATTTCAGCAAACACTGTATTATGTTATTATGTTCTGAAGGGACATGCAGAATTTATTGTCTAAGTACACCCTAAGGGAACACCTGGACTATCGTATAGTTGGTGGGATTCTCTTCCACTTCTCCATAATGACATCACAGAGCTGATGGATGTCAGACACACGACATTTCGTCACCGCCCGCTTGAGGACGTCCCACAGGTGCTCGATAGGGTTCAGGTCTGGAGACATACTTGTCCACTGACAAACACATGGACATGGTGAATAGGACATGGGACTCCTGCATGGTTAAAGATGTACAGCTGTTAGGGTGCACTCACGTTTGTTGCCAGATATTTGGACAATAAAGTCTGTGTGTAGAGTTATTTTCAGAGGACAGTAGATCTGTACTGTTATACAAACTGCACACTGATGACTGAATATATCCAAGTTTCAACTGTATGGTATTGTCCTTCACGAAGATATACCAAAATGTTCTGAAGTACTGAAGTTAGAGGGGTGTACATACTTTTGTGACTGGCTGTATGCAGCCCGTTTACAGCAAAACAAATGATGTGTACAAATAGAAATGTCGAAAATGCTCTGAACCCCAGCTGTGTTCTCAGGTTCGTTATGAGTAACATTATAAGATTACGTCTGACTGTTACAAAGACGCGCTGGTACTGGAGACTCCTTCCTCTAATGCTACTGTAGCTAAACGTGTCCTTCATTCCCCGCGTTGAGCCGTTGCTATAGAAACAATAAAGTATCAGAAGCAGCGCATTAACGTGACCCTGCGCCCGTGTCCGAGCTGCTGTACGAGAACCTCACTATCCAGTGTAGCGCTGATGGTGCTGCATCATTACAGATCCATTTCTCCTCCCTGCTGCACTCAACACACACACACACACACACACACACACACACACACACACACAAACTCATACATATGTATGTATAAGTCACAGGAGGATCGGTCATTATCTTCTGACCTGCGAGAGGAAAACAGGCTGCTGATGGTCTGGTGGTTCAGTCCGTCTCACCGGTGAGACTGACACACATGTTCAGATTGACACGTCTGATGGTTTAACACGTGAGACCTCGCGTACAGTGTCGAATGCTAATCTCTCTCTCTCTCTCTCTCTCTATGTTAATATGGCATCAGTAACATCAACAAGCTCCCGCTCACTTCTAATGAGTTTCTTTTGGAATAACAAACCACATCTGCATTATCACGTCTCTGAACAGCTCTGCCTTCTGCTTAATGCATGAAGGAAAACAAGGAGGAATAAAAGCCGCGTGATGAATAGGACGCGCGAGTTTGAAATGCGGAACTCTGGATATACAGTATTTATTCGGGGATTTTCAGTCACCACGGTTTTGCGGCCTTAAGTCATTACATGCAGGTTCTTTTTCTTTTTCTTTCTCTCTCTCTCTCTTGATTGTTTCGTGTAATAATTGATAATCAGATGAATTTTCACACTGCAATTGAAATATTCTTAAATCTAGCCAAACTATCTATAATTTCTTAAAATAAGTTTACAACAAACAATATACAAGATATAATATTAACATTAACTTTATTCCTTGTGAAATGTTGCTAAAATTGCAAGCGGAAAAAAAAAAATCTTATTCTATCTGTTTTTATGAATTTGTTTCCTGAAAGAAGTCATTCCTAAAAGACATTTTCTGTTTATCAGTAGTAATGATTATCCTGTTGCTTTATCATTAATGACACTTTTATAAAAAAGTTTAAGTAATAACGTAACAAATGAATAATTTTTTCACTTTAATATTTGCTGAATAAGGGAAGACACACGACGATGTGCTGTTACAGGATAACACTGCGTGTTGTGCTGTTATAGTAAAGTAATCAGCAACAATAATCAAGCGGATTCACGCTCAGCCAGGGTTGCGTGTTATCCTGCAACAGCACATCATCGTGTGTTTTCATTCTTCAACTAACTAACTAACTAACTAACTAACTAACTAACTAACTAACTAATTAGTGAACAACTTGTCTATCTTTGATCATTTATAATTCCATTACATCAAGTCTTCTTTCATAAATGTGAAATAAACTTTATTACCACCTTGAGGAAAACTCAGAAAGTGTGTCCTGTACACGTCCCTGCGAGCTGTTGCCATGGAAACCATAATGCACTATAACACTCGTTCCCCTTGGATTCTTTCCTCCAAAGTGTGTGAGTGTGTTTGTCCATCAGAGAGCCATAAGAACTCAAACACACACACACACACACACACACACGCACACACACACACACACACACACACACACACACACACATCCACAGAAGTCACGAACAGCTAAACCCCACCACTGACCCCATCTCACACCTCTGATTGTGTCCCCTTCTATACAAATTCAAATTCAAACTTTATTCGTCACATACACAGTCGTACACAGTGTGATACGAAGTGAAACGCTTATACGTCTGCTATTGACCTACAATAAAAATAAATAAATAAATAAATAAATAAAAAACACACTTATTTACATAATATACAGAATAAGAATAAAATGAAATAAAGTATTTGAATAAGATAAATATAAGAAGTTAAAGAATATCTAATAAAATAGTGGATATATATAGTAACTGAAATGTAATGGAAACGTGATGTAGTGCAGTCCAGAATGTAGTGAAGTTCAACTTCAACAGCAAAAAGTGCAAGTGTGCAAATGTGTAAACCGGTTGTGCGTCCCGGTAAAAAGTAAAAGATAAAAAGTCTGCAGTCCTGAGGCGTGCGAAATGTGCAAGTGTGTGAGTTTTAGGTCCTATGTGGTGTCAGTCCTGCCGGAGTCCCTGCTTGCACTCTGCACTAAATATACATTCACCTTATACATGATGTGACTGAGACCAGACCTGACTGTTATCTCTCTTCTTCTGCTCTCTCTCTCTCTCTCTCTCTGTCGAGCTACACACGTCTCTCCTGAGCTGCCAGTGATCCAGACTCCCTCTGCCCACTGGACCTGCCTGACTCGTCCTGGTGTCCCGCTTCTGGTTGGACATCTGATCCGATATCTGGGGACGGTTTCACTCTACCATGAAGACGGTTCCGGCCTCGACTGATGTTGACAGCTGTTTCTCTGAGGACTTGGCTGCGGTCGCTCGATAGTTCTGGACTGGAATTTCCTACACGTCTACCTGAGCCTCCAATAACTACCTGGTCTCCATATGAACATCAATTAACATCTGTTATAACAACTGTTATACTGAACTACCTGCCACCCAACACACAGTATGAGTGCAGATCAATTCCTGCTTTCTGTTTGACCCAGATGAGGACGGGTTCCCTGTTGAGTCCGGTTCCTCTCAAGGTTTCTTCCTGTTACCATCTCAGGGCGTTTTTCCTTGCCACCGTCACCCTCGGCTTGTTCGTCAGGATCTGACCATTTTGTTTCATACACATGCACATGCAATGCAAACTTAAAGAATTCTTGTGTAAAGCTGCTTTGCGATGATGAGAATTGTTAAAAGCGCTATACAAATAAAATTGAATTGAATTGAAACGGTTAGCTCTGCTGCAGAGGAGAAGTTCATTTAGAGTCACCAGCCTCAGAAATCACCAATTAACCTCAAGCAGCAGCTCAGATTAGAGGCGTTATGAAGCTTCACAGAGCAGAAGGAGCAGATGTACATCTCAATATCACCTGTTCAGAGGAGATTATTGTGTGTTTTATAGAAACGCCTTCAGTGTTGTTTTACAGTGTAGAAAGAAATATAAATCAGGAACGACCGTGGAGTTAGAAGGGGCGTACAAACTTTTGACTGGTAGTGGTCGAGTCTAAGCTTTATTCCAAACAGTGTTGTTTCAACATTTTAATGATTACTTTTTTCATGTTGTCTGTAATTTAACGATCTTTTTCTGCCTGTGAAGACTC
>QNUK01000430.1:45000-70000 GCA_013621035.1 Clarias magur | reverse complement strand
AATCATACACACCGGGTACTTTGTTTCCAGATTCTAGATCACATTATAATTATGAAATGGCGAAAGGAAGGGAAAAAAAAGTGTTGTTTCGTTCCCCCGCAGTTGAGACAGTGTTCGTGCTCGTCGAAGCGGATGGTGTTGGCCATAAAGGTTGTTCACCCTATAGGAGGCCAGTAATGAGGCTATGGATAAAGACCGATGTATAAAACTGAAAAAGTACAAATGTGTTGAAAGCACCTTCACTAATGAGGAGCCCCGGCGGATTATAATGAGCTTTTGATTTCACTCGGTTTCATCTGAGTACGGAATATTAATATATACAGTATGGAGCTCTGGGACAATGAAAGAGAAACTTTTCCTTCAATTTCAAAGCATCTGTAACAAACATGCCAACCATTCCATTCCAGTTCCTGCTGAATTCCAACACCAGCGATCCTCGTTCCACTTTATGAGGTTGCGGATTGAGTGATTACCTAAAATCAAATCTTATTAAATGAGGAAAAGTATGAAAACCACTGCTGTGATGATCACAAACCTCTTCCAATGTGGCCAGCTGGATGGCAATAATAATAATAATAATAATAATAATAATAATAATAATATAATTTGAATATTAACCACTGCCGATGCCCAGATTCCTTGGGCAGTCCGGATTTATTGAGATTCTGATTGCTTCCAGGCTTTTAATTTCAAAGAGCACACAAGGACAAGGTCAAGCAGGAGACTCTGAAGACAACAGGGAACTACGGTTAACACCAATCTGTACTCACATTTGCAAACTCATTATTCAAATGTCACTCACCGAGCATCAAGTGACCCTCAAACTCAGTGGAAGACTGAAGCTGAGGTGACTTGCCTGACCAGGGGCTGAACACATGACGTTTTACCACAGCGAACTGGAATAAAATCACCTTCTCTGATAAGTCCATATTTCAGCCGTATTCAACACCATGAATAAGGCTGAAAATCTTATGATTGGACAGAGTTCTGGAGAGGTCTATAAGCCACCAGAGTGTCAGAGGGTCATGATGATCTGGAGGTGCTCTGGCAAGGCTGGAATTGGGCAGAATGTTTTTTTTTTTTTTTTGAAGGACGCATGAATCGAGCCGTTTGCTTCTTTCTGCTCTGACTGGTTTTCTTTTTTAACACCAGGACAATGCACCATGCCACACGGTCAGGTCAATCAAGGTATAGAAGGAGGAGCACAGGATCAAGAACTCGTCATAGCCACCCACCAAATTTCCAGATCTGAACCCCATTCGAAAACCTGTGGAATGGAAAAACTGCATGTTTTGCTCTGATCAGCCATGACGTTAAATCATTCACATTAAAACCACCCAAGTTTGGGCGCTGGCCCTTCAGGGTGTGGCTGCGCGCAGGGGCTCTGAGGTGGTGCCGTGGGTTGTCTGGCAACAGGATGCTGGACTTGTTTGTTCGGAGCTCGATGGGATGGGGATCTGGGGAATTTGGAGGCTGCATCAGGGGCTTTGCATGGTGGGCTTTGGTGCATTGGCTTTTTTTTTTGTGGGATCGGACCTCAGGCTGACCTTTGATCCCTGCAGGCATGGGTGGGCCTTGGGTGGGCTTTGGGTGGGCCTTGGGTGGGCTTTGGGTGGGCCTTGGGTGGCCATGATCCAGCCAATGTTAAAGCTGATCAGTGTATGAAAACACTCATAGTCATTTCTCTCTCTCTCTCTCTCAAGGTGAAACACTTTTTCCCAAAGTGCTGTTTTCAGAGTTAACATTGTAGCCTTGACGATGAAAAGGAAAACTCGTCCTTGTAAAGGCTATTTCATTTCCTAATAATGGTGTTTCAATTACACCCAGGAGAACCAGATGAGGCTTGCGAAGAATGTTGCAAACGGGATACGATGTACAGTAGACCCACACACTCTCAGATTATCCTACAGTACACACTGTTTGCATTCTCCACTGATTAAATGAACTGCTCCAGGCAGATATGTCGAGACACGTCCAGTCTGGTTTCCTCGTGATATACTAGTCGGTGTTTAATAATCAGCAAATAAAAATTCAACTCCATCCCCGTATTCTTCGTGTACTACATGCATTAGTGCCCCAAACAATCGACTGCGTCTATGCCTAGTGTACGCTGACCGGAGGGGGAGCAATTTCCAATTACACACCGAAAGACGTCTCTTTCTTCTCATCTGGATTCACTCAGAAATTGAATCGCAACCTCAGAAAATATCTTTCACGAAATAGATTCCACATTCAACAGCTTCAGTCTCACGGAAATGTCACACGGCCGCTCTTGTGGGCTTTAGCACGCCTGGAGCTAAGCAGCTCTCTTGCTTAATGCATAATTACTAAGAGCATTTTGTATGATTGGACTGTAATCCCTGAGTCCCAGCACGGAAAAAGGAATTTTATTTTCAGACAAACGTCGGAAGTATAGAGTCAAATAAAGGCAGTTTAACGGGTCATATCTGACACAGAAACACCGTGCTTTAGTTTTGAGTCTGAGAGCTGGTCTGGAGTGTTAGCTCTTCCTATGTTTAATGGCTCTAAGTCGAACACAATGTCACACAAAAGACAAAAGACAGCCATTTACAAATGACCAAAATGACTACACGTGAACAAACAAGTAGCACCGTGACCAAATTCCACTGTGAGCCACGCTGCAGGTACGTGACCCACTTATATACCAGATAGCACAATGCTCACTCAATATGTGCACTATTTATTCATTCTCATACACTTTTATGTTATGATTCCAGCATTCCAAAAAGCACTTGGAATAGCAGAAGAGTTAAAATGAAATAAAGTAAGACGTTATTAAAACTGCAGGCCTTTGGACTGTGGGAGGAAACCAGAGTACTCGGAGGAAACCCATCAAGAACATGCGAGAACATGCACACAGACACAGGAATCGAAGCTGGACCCTGGAGTGTGAGGGTTCACCACTAGATGGCACTGTTTTTGAGTTGGTTTGTTTTGCAGTTTTTGTTTGTAGACCCAGTTTCCCAGAAGGCACCTCGGTCAGGTGATGAGAGTGCTCACCTGAACCGAGGTAGCTCATTAGACATTCTATAAATAGCCGTTTTTTTTCTGGGAAACTGGGTCGAGCATTTGCTATGTTAAGTGGGCTTTTGTTTGGTTATGTTCTGTTTTAGTTTGTTTTAAGTTGGCATATGTTTTATGGACCCGTCTTTGTTAAATGTATTAGTTTGTACCTTAGTCTGTTTGGTTTTCCCTCGTATAAGTGCCACGTTAGAACGTTTAGTTCTTAGTCTGCTGTGTACCCAGTCTGCTCATCCCTTAGACCTCTGGCTACTAGTCTGTTAGCAACTAGTCTGATTAGCTAGCACCTAGCTTAGCAGCTAGTGTGCGTAACAGCTAGTAGGCTAGGTCTCTTAGGTTTAGTTATTCCTCTTGTCTGTATTGTATATTAGTCTGTCCAAGTTATTTGGTTAATGTTGTTGTGTGTGTGCGTCGTGCTCCAATTAGTTAGCCAACAGCCTTTGGTTAAAGCTCATGTTCTGTTTTGTTTAAATAAAATGGACGCTTTGTTTCACTCCACCCTCTGTGTTCATGCCCGCCCCTTATTCAGCCCACGGCCATCACCAGCAGTACTGTACGTGACGTGGAGGTGCGAGTTCTAATCACTAAGCCGCCATGCTGCGACAGAAACAAAATTGTGTTGGGGGAAAAAAGCTGTGATGGTTAAAATGAAATTGAGTTGGATTAAATAGGACTGTGCTGGGTTTAGTAAGACGGCGTGGGGGTGAAATAAGTCTGTAATGGGTAAAGTGTTGGATTAGGGAAGACTCTTTTGGGTGAAGTAAGTTCATGTTGGGTAAAATAGGACTGTAGTACATAACATAACACTGTGTTGGGTAAGACCGGACAGAGCTGGGGTAGCCAAGGCTGTGTTGGACCAATACGAATGTGTTGGGGTAAAGTACAGTGTCCTGGGCAAAGTAAAGACGGTTTTAAAAAAAATAAATAAATAAAAAAATTGACTAAGCTGACATAGGTGAGCATGTGCTTGGAATTATATGACTGTAAGACTAAAATACTGTGTTGAGGTCAAATTAGAGCCATTAAATAATACAGTCGGGACTCATGATAAGATAAGACTGTGCTCGGGGAGATAGAAACAGACCGAGTAGGTAAGACTAGGTCGGGTAAAGTGAGGTCACGTCGGGTCAAATAGGGCTGTGAATGTAACATTGGGATATTTCACTCTATCGGGAAGGTTAATAAACTCCCTGGAGAAACAGGTAGACTTCACAGATCTGCCGGGGCCGGTATGACTGAGCCGCGGTTGAGTTCGGGAACAGTAGATGAACACTAACCTGCTCAGAAAGCTGCTTGGTGCGCAGGAAGAAGCCCAGCAAGCAGCCGACGACGACGGCCAGCACGGAGAGGATGAGCAGCCCGTTCTGCTTGCAGACGCCCTTCACCCGCACCCACACCGCGTCCAACGCCACCGCCATCACTGCACCTCTGACTTAACGCACCAACTACAACCCCATCTCGGAGTGGGAAGCAGTCGTCCACACACACACACACACACACACACACACACGCAAACTGCTGGCTTTCAGAGAGCTTTCTCCAATATGCAGCGCTCCAATGTACGTCCGATATCAGTCGATCGCTTCTTGTTGTTTCTCTCTCTCGCTATTCTGTCCTTTTTCATTCCTCGACGGTAAACTAAAGGGCTCCCCCCTCTCTTCAGCTGTCCACTTCATACCACCCTCATAGACGCCTCGCCACCTGTGCGCTCCGTCCAATAGGAGCGCAGGAACAAGGAACTGGATTTAATCCTATTATACTGTAGATGCACTATTGTAGATTGTTGCCTGCATTATTCATAAATGCCCCTGGTTGGGCAACATATAAAGTCCAGATGTCGGAGAATATATATGCGAAACAGCCCTCTACACTCACATTGAAATGGTAACGTACTGGACACTATGGCACTTTTAAGTTCCTGCACTGTATGTGGAGATTTGCTGCGCCGAGAGAATTCCTAAGATCGACGGAATATTTTTCTTACGATCCACCAACCGCCGTCTACGTCTCTGTGCTTTATTTACTAATGTGCGGTCCAATCATCTCGGGCATTAATAATGTTATTGAATGAGCCGTGCACATGCAGGCCCTGAGCAGCTCGTCTAATCTCTGCTAATCTGGGCCTGCTGAGGCCAGATTGAAAAGAAACACTGACAAAATGGAGAAGAAAAAAAAAAAATCGAGCAGGATTAGGACGAGCAGAAGCCGCCGGGGGGTAGAACATGATGTCAGTGATGACACCAAAGGGCCAGGGTAATCTTCCAGGTCAGGGTTTACAAGCACTGGATCTGGTTTCTGCACTACTTTCATGGACTTTCTATCGTATGTCCACTTTAAAAGAACACTCGACCGTGGCAGCGAGGAAGATGAAGTGGATGAAGCGGTTTGTTTGTTTTCTTTGTACTTTTAAACTAGCTAGCAATGACTAGCTGCCGTGACAACAACTAGAAAAAGAAATCTTTTTCTTATCTTTTTGTGGAGCGCAATGTCGAGGTGTCAAATTATCCAGGACAATGAAGACAAACACTCCGTCCCCCGCTGAGCAGTTGTTCGCACGTTTCTAAGCTGCAGAATATTAAAGATGTTGCCGATAATGGACAAAGTGCTCGGGTGGGAGTCCGTACGTTTTTGGGTCAGGAGCGGATTACTGGGCGTGTTTTTATAGAACAGACGGTGCAGCTGAGCCATGAGGCTTAACCCTGATCATAATGCATTATAACTGCTGCCAGTGAAACTGCCGATGCCACTCTTCCGACTTGCACGTCTGCCATTACGAATGCCATTATTCCGATTACTACGTTTAGAAATACGACCTTCACTGCTGCCATGGCATTCACTAATTCTTTACTCTTACCGTGATTCCTGATTCTGCTGCTGATTTTTTTATTACCGATATTCCTGCCACTATTGTCACTATCACTGTTGTCACTGCTCCCATTATTCTGATCATTACTGCCATCATTACGGTCCGTAATCCCGCCAGTTTTCCCATTATTGCTGCCAGTATCGTTTCCATGAATACGTCCACTTTTATCGCCATAATTTGCATTATTACTGATATTAACACGAACATCATTCCTGCCGTTGTTACTGGCGTGATGGTCACTAATACTGGCAACAGTTCTGTCTGCGAAGATTCTCCAGGTCATCCAGGTCATGGTTCTCCTGAAGGTTTCACCTCTTGTGCAAAATGTTTCATCAGTTGTAAGTAACAGACTTCCGCACGCAAATTATCTCTGTGCAAAAAGATTTTTTTTTTTTATTACAAGTGCACAAATAGAACAGGGTGATACGACATTTATGCAATGCAAATAAACTACGAATGACCTACTGTACATGAATATAAAAATTACGAAAACTACCTGTTTGAAAGAATGTAAACAATATCGCGATAAAAAGAGGAGCAAATATATATATATATATATGGTGCACAAAGTGCTTTCAGTTAAAGGTTTATGATGTTTATGAATGAAGGTATGGATAAGTGTGAAATCGTCCACTGGGACACTGTGAAACCGTCCTGGTGTCCCACTTCTGGCTGGAGATCTGGTCACATGGACGCCCCCGTGTGTCTCTTTGGGATGCGTCCGATGGCTGGGGACGGTTTCGCTCTACCATAAAGACGGCTCTGGCCTCGGCTGATGTTGACATCTGTTTCTCTGAGGACTTGGCTGCAGTCGCTCGATAATTCAGGACTGGAATTTCCTTCACGTCTACCTGGACTCCATATGAACATCAGTTAACATCTGTTGCAGATCAAATCCCTGCTCTCCGTTATCACCCGGACCAGGATGGGTTCCCTGGTGACTCCGGTTCCTCTCAAGGTTCCTTCCTGTCACCATCTCAGGGAGTTTTTCCCTCGGCACCGTCGCCCTCGGCTCGTTCATCAGGGACCATCTGATCGTTCTGACTCACACACACTCACATCTCATACACGCTTAAATAGTTCTTTTGATTGTGTAAAGCTGCTTCGCGACAATGACAACTGTTAAAAGCGCTATATAAATACATGCCATTCAATGCCATTATATACAATAACTATAAATGCAAGAATTGTACAGTATGCAGTTTTTTAACAATTATGCTCTTATAGGAAAAAACACCCCCCCAGATAAGGGAAACACAAATATAATATAAGAAAATAACAACTTTTTTTTCCGACCATCCCCTCAGTCCTATTTTTAGCTCGGATTATCATCAGGCCAGCGTGCTCGCTCTCCGCTGCAGACCAAAACGCAGAAACATCTCCACGCCACCATCCGGCTCTCATGCTTTTTAGATTCATCTCTTTGTGATCATTACTTTTTCAGGTCTTCTGTTTTGCGTCACTGTATGTTGTATGTCTGCTCCGATTACGCATGACCTGCTGTAGAAGAAGAAGAAGAAGAAGAAAAAAGACAAAAAAAAAAAAAAGCAGAAAAACCTATGAAATGAAGAGGTTTCATGCTTTTCCACCTAAATGTCGAACACTCTTAGTCTAACCATAACTCAGTGTATTATAAAGTGAGTGAAAAACTAGGGAATGCATGCAGAGTACAGAAAGCTTGTTAGACATGTGAGTCAGCCGTGTTCTCCCAGGATTCCCGCCTGTTTCTCACTTGCTTGGGATTCTGTAGTATTGCTGCTGATACTGCACGAGCGAGACCTCTGGGACGTGGTACAACCCACATGCTACTGCACTTTTGCGTCGTAATTGTTCGGTTCCTCATTTTTATCTCAAAATCAGCTTCTTTTCACCGATGAAACAAAACATGCGCACAATAAACAGCTAATCGTCCTGAACAAAGCCGATTGAACGCACAACAAAGCGGCTCTTTCTTCTTCCTGTTCTGGTATGCGAGTAAAAACGTGGCTGTAATAAAAAGCACTGGAATTCAGGTTTTAGATCGAGTTAATTCGGTGACGGATGTGTACCTGAGACAGTGAGGCAGGTCAGTGAGTTACAGAGCAGAAGGTGTGTGCGCCACAGCCACAGCCACGCCCACGGCCACACCCACGGCCACACCCACAGGGTCCCAAAACCTAAAAAGGTTGCATTGCACTGCCACTCTATCTAGATGCCTCCTGCCATCTGGGACAGGTACACAAGCATCCAAGTCCCCGATGTCAGACTGTGTCCGGGACTTTTCCCCCAAAACCACCGGATTCCTAAATATCCAAAGACAGAGACGCAAACATCAACGCATCTAAATCATTCAAAACCAAAACCAATAATCAGAATAATAAGTAGTAAGTAGTAAATCTACGCATTTGTTTAACAGGAAACTGAGTTTGACACCCGCTGGTGTTTCTGCTAGTTAGTGTATTGTGCTTTTGGTTGCATTAGATGATGCTATAAGGACAAGCGGTCTGATGAGGACAAGCGGTCCAAGCTAGACAGAATGAAGTCGAAGGTGCAGCGAACCCAAAAATGTCTCCATGAGGACGCAGAGTCCCAGGAGGATGTCATGAGCTTAAGACAAAGAACAAATATGCTTCCCCTTCTACCTATAACTATCTTCTTCTCAGTCTCTCTCTCTCCTTCTCTCTCCATGCTGTGAACCAATTAAAGATTTTTTCATTAATTAAAAGTGTCCTTGCAATTCGTCTGTCTTTTTATTCTACCTGGACATTGGGTTGCCGTGGGGACAATGCTTCACTTCACTTCACTTCACTTCACTTCACTTCACCTCAATTTTATCTGGTTAGGTCTTGTAACAGTCATCATTGTTGCAAAGCAGCTTCACACAATCAAAAGATGATCATGGAAAAGAGTATAAAATGTGAGAGAGTGTGTGTGAATCAGAACGATCAGATGGTCCCTGATGAACGAGTCGAGGGCGACGGTGCTGAGGGAAAAACTCCCTGAGATGGTGAGAGGAAGAAACCTTGAGAGGAACCGGACTCAGCAGGGAACCCATCCTCATCTGGGTGATGACGGAGAGCAGGGATTTGATCTGCACTCATACTGTGTGTCGGGAGGCTGGAGGTTCAGTAGAACAGGAGACGTGTTTACGTTCATTTGGAGTCCAGTTGGTTATTGGAGACTCGGGTAGACTGTAGGAGACTCCAGTCCTGAACTATCGAGTCCTCAGAGGACAGCTGTCTGCATCGGCCGAGGACAGGAGCGTCTTCATGGTGAACTGGAATTGTCTCCGGTCACCACCGGGCGAAAACATCAATTTGAGTTTAGTTCTCTCACTTGACCTGATCCTGGTTCCCTGTCAAATAACGTTTGTAGCCATTCAATGATGACTTCTTCTTCTTCTCCGGTTCTCCAGCGCCCAAAGGAGCTACTGCAAAAAGCCGACCCTTTAGAGCGCACTTCATGTATGTGCCGCACTTTCTGTAGTTCATCTATTCAGGATCTGTACCATGAAGGTGAAATATGGGCGTCCGAGTGTCGCAGTGGTCAAAGCGCTCGCCCTATCATCCGGAGATCGCCAGTTCGAACCCTGGGTGGTGCTGTAACCTCTCGCAGCCGGAGGTCTAGAGAGAGCTGATTGGCCGAGCTCTCTCAGAGGGGAGGGATGAGAGGTACTTAGTGCTCCGACATTAATCACGGCTCTACAGCCAGTCAGGGGCGTCTGTGAGCTCGCGCAGCGGAGGGAGCGGATAGCGCTGTCCTCCGAGTGTGTGACTCCGCCCCCAACGGTGCGCGAGCGAGCAGTTCGAAAAGATGCGGTCGGCTGGCGTCACGTGGTTCGGAGGAAACACGTGATAGTCTTCGGCCCCGGCTTTTTAAATGAAGGTGGAATATTTCTTTCATGTCTAACCTCCTGAGCAAATCGTTCACCCAGCAGTCACTCTGCCCCTCTTCACACTTCACCGCAGTAAAGTAAAGATAATTATTGTTTAATTTTTTATCATTATTTTTTTTAATTTCCAAAAGGACTCCAACCAGCGCTGCAGGAAACCATTTTCTCTGACCTGGAGGCCAGTCGCGCTGTGCTGTGATTCATGGAACATTTTTGTCATACACTTCCACTCAAATGAAGTTATTTCTCTTCATGGACGTGAAGGTCGGCTCGACCTCTAATGCGGATGTTTTTCTGTAACTTTCCCGAGTGCTCCGTTCTGCTCAGGCTGCACTCTGAACTCGCACAAATCGATTAAAAGTGCACTGAGTCACCGCTCTGGATAATTTATCTCAGGCTCTCGGACGGAGAAGTGACGGACGCTGAGGGCCGTTGCTGAGAAACAGTGATGAGAAAAACAGGCAAAAGGGAATTTTCTGGAACCCGTTCACGTTACACACGAGCACTGAAAGACGTGCAGTCTTGTTTGGGAAAGTTTTGGGTATTAGACCCACAGGGACAAAGAGAAGGAAATGAATTTGTAAACTGGGTTAATCTGTACAGAAAGCCTTTCTCAAGTGTACGTGCTCATCTGTACGGAGCTCGTCTCACTCCCATTCCATCTGTCTTATCATCGCAAGATGCCTGGGATGTGATGTCGCTGTACCATGCTCTGCTACTCGACCACTGGGGATGTATGCTAACTATGTGCTAACTATGTGCTAACTATATGCTAACTGCTAACACACTTCAGCTTTACTGTACATCGAGTCACTGCAATGAATTAATAACTTTATTTTTCATTCAGTCATTTGTGCATGAATGAGTCATTTGTGCATGAATGAGTCATTTGTGTGTGTCAGTCATTTGTGTATGAATGAGTCATTTGTGTATGAATGAGTCATTTGTGCATGAATGAGTCATTTGTGTGTGTGATTCATTTGTGTATGAATGAGTCATTTGTGCATGAATGAGTCATTTGTGTGTGTGAGTCATTTGTGTATGAATGAGTCATTTGTGCATGAATGACTCATTTGTGTATGAATGAGTCGTTTGTGCATGAATGAGTCATTTGTGTATGAATGACTCATTCATACAGT
This sequence comes from Clarias magur, assembly GCA_013621035.1. Taxonomy (NCBI): domain Eukaryota; kingdom Metazoa; phylum Chordata; class Actinopteri; order Siluriformes; family Clariidae; genus Clarias; species Clarias magur. The sequence continues at coordinate 59,082 of QNUK01000430.1, read as the reverse complement.
CATTTGTACAGTCATTTGAATGAGTCATTTGTGCATGAATGACTCATTTGTGTATGAATGAGTCGTTTGTGCATGAATGAGTCATTTGTGTATGAATGAGTCATTTGTGCATGAATGAGTCATTTGTGTGTGTGAGTCATTTGTGTATGAATGAGTCATTTGTGTATGAATGAGTCATTTGTGTGTGTGAGTCATTTGTGTATGAATGAGTCATTTGTGTGTGTGAGTCTTTTGTGCATGAATGAGTCATTTGTGTGTGTGAGTCATTTGTGTATGAATGAGTCATTTGTGCATGAATGAGTCATTTGTGTGTGTGAGTCATTTGTGTATGAATGAGTCATTTGTGTATGAATGAGTCATTTGTGTGTGTGAGTCATTTGTGTATGAATGAGTCATTTGTGTGTGTGAGTCTTTTGTGCATGAATGAGTCATTTGTGTGTGTGAGTCATTTGTGTATGAATGAGTCATTTGTGCATGAATGAGTCATTTGTGTGTGTGAGTCATTTGTGTATGAATGAGTCATTTGTGTATGAATGAGTCATTTGTGTATGAATGAGTCATTTGTGCATGAATGAGTCATTTGTGTGTGTGAGTCATTTGTGTATGAATGAGTCATTTGTGTATGAATGAGTCATTTGTGTAAGGGTATTGTTTGTGTGCATTTTATACTTTCATTTATGTATAAGTGAGTTACGAGGGACACAAGCAGCAAGGATGACTACGGCCTGCAGAAGGTTTGTCAAAATGGCCTTAGGAGAGCTTCACAAGCTGAGGGTGAGGCTGGAGTCGGTTCATCAAGAGCCACCATGCGCAGATGTCCTCATCAGTAAATGGGCTACAACTGTTGTATTCCCAGTATCAAGCCACTCCTGGACTAAAGACAACGCCAGCGGTGTCTCACCTGGGCTAAGGACAGACAGAACTGGTCTGGTATTGCTCAGTGGTCGTCTTTTCAGAAAGTAAATTTTGCATTTCATTTCGAGATTAAGAAAAAGAAGGGAGGCACAGAATGCACGTTGCGTGAAGTCCAGTGTAACGTTTCCGCGGTCGGTGATGATTTGCAGTGCTACAGTATGTCCTCTACTGTGCTTTTATCAAATCTAAAGTCAACGCAGCCTCAGGAGAGGTCAGGAGATTTTAGAGCACTCCATGCTTCCATCTACTGACAAGCGTTATGGAGATGCTGATGTCATTTCCCAGCAGCTTGGACTCATCACCTGCCCACACTGTAGAACCTAAAACCTACTGTACCGCTGACGGGTTTGGTTACTGACCCTGGTGTTACTGCGCTTGATCGTCTAATCAACTCATCTGACCTGAACCACCTAGAGGTTCTGTGGGCTGTTGTTAAGAGGAAGATGAAAGACATCGATGCAACAGTACAGACGAGCCGAAGGCCGCTATCAGAGCAACCAGGTCTTCGGTACCGCCACAGTCTGGGCGCCGCCACGCCTCGCCGCACGGCTGCAGTGATTCATCCTAAAAAGAGACACGAGTGTTGAATTGGACATTTCTGTATTTTATATGCTTATTCGTATATTTGTTTGTATTTCTTATTTTCCTGAGCTGTAAGGCGTGGTGATTGAAATTAAATAAAAAAAATTTTTTTTAAAGCCTGAAATATTTTACTTTACAGGTAATAAATCTAGAATACAGTATAATGTGAGAATTTCACAACAAAAACCTTTTCCATCAAGTTAAATGTCTTGAGATGCTCTGTGTTCATGTTGTTGTTACCTGCACAAATGTCCCTGCATTTATATTTATTAAAGTAATGGAAACACACCACGATAAGTGATCTGTATTTTTCTCCCTCTGAAGAGTTTTATTTTGTCTCTCACGCTCTCGTTCCTGCATGTCCTCTCTGAACCCTGTTGTTCTCATCGCTTTCTTCCTCTTGCTCACAATCCTTCCATTAGCGCTCATCGAAACGGGGCTGGCGATTCTGGTCCTTCTTCTGTTCTTTTTTTTTTTAAATAAATGCATAAACAAGTCAGCACACAAAGCCCAGATCACCGAAGCCTCGCGACAAGTCCGGCTGTGAGTTCAGGATGGCAAAATAATACTAAAAGAGATCAGTGCGATCATATTGATAGGTTTATGTGTGCTGTGATCTCTGACATGGACGTGAGTGTTTCTGGCGGTGATGAGTAACTGATGACAATCGCACACAGTCGTACTTCATGAAACTCAACGCGATGTGAAGGAGAATTGAAAATCTCAGAGTCTCATTCAAGCCGAATGAAGAAATCCATAGACCTGCGTTTCTCTTGATGTCTCCTTGTTCCCACCAAGAGGGGAAGGTCAGTGCTAATCGTCACTCCAACTTGGATTTCATGAGCCCGTGACGCAAAGCTGGGTCAGAAATATTCATCCGGACCATGTCCTGGTTTGTAGGAGAGCTTCTGTAAAAAAAAAAAAAAAAAAAAGAAGAAGTAAGAATTATGAACTGGTCCTACGTGTTCTCCCACATCAATCAGAGCAACACTGTCCAATCAGGGGCGTCTGCGCGCTCGTGCATGTGGAAGTGGGCGGATAGCGTAGCGCTTTCGTCCCAGTCGGTTCATCAATCCGGCTTCAGCTGCCTCAGAGGAAGCGTGTGAGGTGACAGGACAGCTGTGGGGTGACAGGACAGCTGTGGGGTGACAGGACAGCTGTGGGGTGACAGGACAGCTGTGGGGTGACAGGGGGCGGAGCCACCAGAGAGGTGGGAAGAATGAAAAAAAAACAAACAAACAAAAAAAATCAGATGACATTTATTTAACTACAATTGAACATGTAGTTCATAATCATTAGGTTTTCATTATAAAAACAAAAATAAAAAAAGAGGAAACTGCTTGTTTTTCTTAGTGTTTTTACAGCTTCTGATTTTCAATGGTGTGCTCAAATAAAAAAGAAATATATATATAAATAATAAATAACAAGAGCACACTTTCCATTATTCATTCATTTTCTCTGACATAAGGTGGCATGGACAATTTTTCACGCAATGTTCTAGATAGACAAGAATCTGGCGAAGGGAATCAAAAAATTGTTTTAAAAAAAAAACAGTGCAAAATCTATACGCACTGGCTGACAAATCGTATGTTGATTTTTTTTTCTTGTGCTTTTTCTATCTGAGTTACTGAAGATAAAGAACATCAAAATACAGAAATGGAATTTAGCGTTTGTTTTATATATATATATATATATTATTATTTTTTTTTCTTTCTTTGTTTTCAACAGACAATTGGAAACTGGAGTATGAGTCATTACCATTTTTTTACTTGGCAATGATTACAAAAATTTTTTTTTTGTTCCCTTTGTTTTTTATAAACAAAAAGAAATTAATTACCAAAATTGCACATGGATTTCAGACGAACAGCTGCTCTGTAACATATTAAATCACCCCTGGACTTGGACATTATTTTCCTGCCACAATCCTGCGCAAAAAACAAAAAAAAAATCTCTGACTCACTTAAACCCTCTGCTCGTGTTCACACACACAACTCGTACTTTTCCCTCGCTCCGACTCTCGCTCTCTCTCGTTTCCGCTCAGTAAACGATGAAAATAAAATAACAACACTGTAAGCTAATAATCGTGATGATGAAGGGCAGAATAATGTGTGTAGCACTAAAGCTAAAATGCCACAATTATTGGCACCCCCTGTAAAGTTTAGTAAAAATGCTGAGTGCGCAAAAAAAAATCCCCTTTTGGTGAAATAGATTCATATCACACGAAAAACAGAAATACTGTAAGAAAAATCGGACAATTGTGCTCACGGAAAATCTAAAATATTTATTTTCACCATAAACATCCATGCCACGATTACACAAGTCGTCATTTTTTATCCCGTGGTGACCCGTGAGACAGTCAGGTTGATGGCGGTGACCTCTGATGTGACGTACAGTAACTTAGCAACCTGTTGAAGCTATTAGTCCTAAAGCTAAAGGAAGCTCTTGTCCTCTGACAAGAACACACACCATTTTCTCTGTCCTTTTTTTTTTTTTTTTTTTTGCCAGGTTGCTTAGTGTGAGTAATCTGCCCGAGAATGTCAGCCGAGTCCCTTCTTCATCTGGGACTGATGAGCAGATAATGAAGAGAGAGAGAGAGAGAGAGAGAGAGTTATTTCTGAACATGAAACACATAAAGACTGAATGAACTGAAAAGGGAAATAAATGAGAAAAGTTTCTGAAATAAAAGTGAATAACTTCTTCTTCTTCTCTCTCTTTTTTTTTAATCCTCATCATTTGCTCCATTTCCAACATAATCACATATTTCATTCCTTTTTCATTTGTTTGAGCTGAGACCACTCGCTCAGTCTAATGTCAGTAATTATCTCATTAGATCAGAAAAACCAGACTTAATGCTGACTCGGTCGGGAGTCGTTCATACGAACAAATCCTTTTGAGTTGACTCATCGGCACCGAAACTGAGTCAGTGGGACGAAGGTAGAGTAAGGAGAGAAGGATGAGGATAAAGAGGAAGCTTCAGTGAGAACATACGGGATAGGAAGAGAGAGAGAGAGAGAGAAAAAGAGAGAAAGAGAGAGAAGGGAAGAAGAGAAATAACAAGGGGGAAAGGAAAGAGGAAAGGACGCATACTTTATGCTAACGAGACAGCAGAGAAAGGAAGAAAAGAACGAAAGATACAGACAGAAAAAAGAGAGAGAAGAAAAACATGTGCAGAGATGGAGAAAGATCCAGAGGAACAATTCAATTCAATTTTATTTATATAGCGCTTTTAACAATTGACATTGTCGCAAAGCAGCTTTACACAATAAAAAGAAGTAAGTTTGTATGCAATGTGTATGAATCAAAATGATCAGATTGTCCCTGATGAGCAAGCCGAGGGCGACGGTGGCAAGGAAAAACTCCCTGAGATGGTAATAGGGAGAAACCTTGAGAGGAACCAGACTCAACAGGGAACCCATCCTCATCTGGGTGATAACGGAGAGCAGAGAATGATCAGCATAATAATGTGTACTGGAAGTTCAGTGTAACAGGAGATGTGTTTAAAATTTAAATTAAAAGGAGTCCAGTTTGTTCCCAGAGACTCAGGTAGACTGTAGGAGATTCCAGTCCTGAGCTATCAAACAACTGAAGTCGCAGGTCCCCAGAGCATCAATCGATGATAGGACAGTCTTAATGGAAACCATCCCCAGCCACCAAGCGCATCCAGGCAGACCACACGGGGCATCCATGTGACGGGATCTCCAACCAGAAGCAGGACTCCAGGACGGGTTAGACGGCTCCACAGGGCAGAGGGGTCTGGATCACTGGCAACTCAGGAGCGAACATGTATAGCTCGACAGAGAGACAGAGAGAGGGAAAGGAGAGAGGGAGAGAGAGAGAGAGCAGAAAAGGAGAGAACAGAAAATAAGGAGAGATGGCAGTTCGGTCTGGTCACAGTCAACATGTATAAGGTGAATGTATATTAGTGCAAAGTGCAAGCAGGGACTCCGGCAGGACTAACTATAACAGCATAACTAAAAGGGAGAGCCAGGAGGAAACACAGACATGAGGGGGAACTGTGATGTAAAGCAACCAATCACCTCACCGTCAACAAACCTGAGTGAACAATGAGAGTGGGGAGGACAGCATCTAAACATAGCAGTTCACCAGAATACTCTACGTCCATGAGTCCCCCAGATCTGCTCCTTTACCTAAGGTTAATCTATTTACAAACATGCTGCGCTAAATAAATAGGTTTTTAGTCTAGACTTAAACACTGAGACTGTGTCTGAGTCCCGAACATTAACAGGAAGACTATTCCATAACTGCAAGGCTGCTCGCTGCTGCATTCTGGACTAACTGAAGCTTGTTTATACACCTAGTTGAACAAGCAGACAGTAAGGCGTTACAATAGTCCAACCTAGAGGTGATAAAAGCATCAACTAGTTTTTCTGCATCATTTAGTGACAATATGTTTCTTATCTTGGCAATATTTCTAAGGTGAAAGAAAGCTATCCTGGTGATATTATCTACATGAGCTTCAAACGAAAGGCTGGAATCTATAATCACACCGAGGTCTTTAACTGTTGCACTTGATGGAACAGAAAGGCCATCTAAAGTTACAGTCTGATCAGAAAGCTTACTTCTAGCTACTTGTGGTCCTATGACTAGAACTTCTGTCTTATCAGGATTAAGCAGAAGAAAATTAATTAACATCCAATATATCCAATTATATAGAGAGAAATAAATAGAGAAAAGAGTGAGAGAGTGAGGAGGGGAGAGAGAGGGGGAGAGGGAGAGAGAGGGGGGAGAATGCTACAGGTGCGCACACTGCTTCTGTTCTTCTTTTCCCCTCTCTCCTCCTCACGCTGCATCTCTCTCTCTCTCTCTCTCTCTCTCTCTCTCTCTCTGTTGAACACACACTCTGCGGAACGATGCACGCTGCTGCTCTGAGACTCTGATCTGATTTGCCTCACTGTAGTCGTCTTGCGATCATTTTCTCTCTCTTCTTCTCCTTCGCTGCGCGTGTCAGTCAGCAGCATGAGCGCGGAATGCTCGAGCTACTACAGCGCAGAGCGCGACTTTGTGAGCGGCTTCACCTGCCCGAGACCGGGAGGAGGCGCGCACGCCGTGTACTGCTGCGGCTTCAACGACGTCAAGTACTGCTGCGACGATCCCAACAGCTTCTTCCCCTACGAGTACGGCTACATGTGGTGGCTCAGGTACAACACACACACACACACACACACACACACTGTATACAGCAGGAGAAAAACTTTTTTTTTTTTACATAGATGTTATTGATAAAATTGTGTTGAATGTAGATAACTTTACACTCAATACACTCATTATCACCTGTTATTACACACTATTACTTATTAAATGCAGCATTATCTCTCATCACACACACTTATTATGTGCCCCTTTACATCTTTTCATCTTTTCAACCTTTACATCATTACACACTCTCACCTGTTATTACATCCAAAATCACCTGTTAATTGCACTTAATTGCATCTGTTATTACACTCATTATCACTTCTTAATACACTTAATATCACCTGTTATTACACTCACTATCACCTGTGAATATACTTAATATAACCTGTTATTACACTTAATATCACGTGATTACACTCACTATCGCCTATTAAAGCACTTAATATCACCTGTTATTACACTCACTATCACCTGTTATTACACTCACTATCACCTGTTATTGTACTCACTATTACCTGTTAATACACTTAATATCACATGTTATTACCTATTATTATACTCACTATCATTTGTTATCACAGTAACTATCACCTGTTATTACACTCAGTATCTCGTTTTATTACACAAATTATCACCTGTTGATACATTCACTTTTACCTCTTATTACACATACAAGTGATTACATGCATTTTTATCTCTTATTACACACACACACAAGTTTAAATACACTCACTATCACCTGTTACTACATTCACTATCACTTGTTATTACACATGTCATTACCTGTTGTTCTCCTTGTATGTAGCACTATCTCTATCTTTCAAATTCACTATCCTTGGATGAAACATTAGGCAGCAGCATCATGTTTTTGTCTGAATGTATTGAAGGATTTTATTCCTTCATCGGTTTATTTGGATCTTGCGCGAGCCACAAATGACTACAGACTATATTTGCACATGTTGAAGTTAAGTTGATTTGCTGTTACCGAAATTAATCAACACTTCCTGACCAATCAGAATCAAGAACTCTGTAGTGTTGTGATGTCAATGGAGTCACTGAAAAAAAAAAAAAAAAAGAAAAAAAAAAGAATAAAGTGTATCTTATTTCTGAAGGCTAGTTATTAGCGTGGACATGCTAGAGCGCGTCATGACTGGATGGGTGATGAAGCTATGAAACTTCAATTATTATTATTATTATTATTATTATTATTATTATTATTATTATTACAATAATAATAATTCTTTGTAACCTTTTGTCTAATCTGTCACACACTCACCTCAGTTGACTTTGTGGAGCAGTTAGCAGCCATTAAGCATGGTGGTGGTAGGATCACACTCTCGCGCTGTTCTGCTCCCTGTGAAACCCTGAAGGTTCTCCCCGAGTGTGTGTGTGTGTGTGTGTGTGTGTGTGTGTGTGTGTAAGCTGTTTCTATCTATATTTTTTGTCAATAAAGGACTACAGAATTGGATTTTTTTCTTTCCTTTTTTATTACTTTAGCCTTGTAGCTTCAGTGTAAAAACAAATACATTTCAAATATGTCTTGGTTGATCAACTTTTTTCAAAAAAGGAATTAATTTAATTTTTAGATGGAATGTTTCCTTGACAGTATAATGCATGTTGTCACTAATTGAGTGTTCATGTAACCGGCAAAGCTGCTGCTAATTACACTAGCGCACAACAGCTCTTAATAGATCCAGATGTAATTATTTGTGTGATTTTATCACTTGTCTGAGGGATTACCCAGCTGTTTGCCCTTCCTGCGCCTAATTTCACTCATAAACCTTTCTGAGAGCCGATAATGAGCGGCGTAATTGTTCGACTTGTTGCCCTCTGGGGCTTTATTGAGTGCATTTATCTTTAATATCATCTTTACACAGCGTGTTTCAGTGCCAGGAACGGTTCATTTCTGGACGTTTATAATAAAATGAAAAAAATAAAATAAAAATTAAAGCAACAACCTCAGGTCCAATGCAATTTTTAAAATTTACTTTCAGTGACATAACTGATGAGCTACAGTAAATGTCCACTGTACTAATCGGGTGCCATGCAAATGAGGTAATTTATCGTTAAATCCAGTAATAAATTATCATTTATCATTGAAAAATGATGTTGATCTTATGGCACGAATAAAGAATCTCTGCTCTGATGTTTCCTCTGGGTTTCTTACACACCATCTTCTTACATGCTATTTAAAGCTACCACTTATAATCATCCAACTGTAAACAGGTCATGGCCACAAAAGACAACATTCAAGGTTGCTAAAAACTACAATAAAAAAATTATGTGTAAATCAGGGCTGTAGTAGAGGCTAAAAACACACAAACCGCTTTTACGCACCTCCTAAATTTCTGATATATCGTGTACCTTTGACTGATCATTCACCCATGATTAGCATTCACTCACAACTGACTGGTGTTTGTTCACCTCTGGCTAGAGTTTATTTACTTCTGACTAGTGTTTATTCATCTATGATTAGTGTATATTTACCTATGACTAGTCTTCATTCAACTCTGACGTGTTTACTTACCTCTGACTAGTGTTTATTCACAGCTAATTGGCATTTATTTACCTTTGACTAGTGTTTATTTACCTTTGCCTAGTGTTTATTTACATCTTCATAGTGTTTATTCATTTCTGACTAGTGTTTATTTACCTCTGACTAGTGTTTATTTACCTTTGACTAGTGTTTATTCACCTCTGACTAGTGTTTATTTACCCCTGAGTAGTGTTTATTCACCTCTGACTAGTATTTAATTACCGCTGACTAGTGTTTATTCACCTCTGACTAGTGTTTATTTACCTTTGACTAGTGTTTATTCATCTCTGAATAGTGTTTGTTTACCCCTGACTAGTGTTTATTTACCCCTGACTAGTGTTTATTCACCTTTGATTAGTGTTTTCATCTCTGACTAGTATTTAATTACATCTTATTAGTGTTTTCATCTCTGACTAGTATTTAATTACATCTTATTAGTGTTTATTCATCTCTGACTAGTGTTTATTTAACCCTGACTAGTGTTTATTTACCTCTGACTACTATTTATTTACATCTTCCTAGTATTTATTCACCTCTGACTAGTGTTTATTTACCCCTGACTAGTGTTTATTTACCCCTGACTAGTGTTTATTCACCTTTGATTAGTGTTTTAATCTCTGACTAGTACTTAATTACATCTTATTAGTGTTTATTCATCTCTGACTACTGTTTATTTAACCCTGACTAGTGTTTAATCACCTCTGACTAGTGTTTATTTACCCCTGACTAGTGTTTATTTACCTCTGACTAGTGTTACCTCTGACTAGTGTTTATTTACCCCTGACTAGTGTTTATTCACCTTTGATTAGTGTTTTAGTCTCTGACTAGTATTTAATTACATCTTATTAGTGTTTATTCATCTCTGACTACTGTTTATTTAACCCTGACTAGTGTTTAATCACCTCTGACTAGTGTTTATTTACCCCTGACTAGTGTTTATTCACCTTTGATTAGTGTTTTAGTCTCTGACTAGTATTTAATTACATCTTATTAGTGTTTATTCATCTCTGACTACTGTTTATTTAACCCTGACTAGTGTTTAATGACCTCTGACTAGTGTTTATTTACCTCTGACTACTATTTAATTACATCTTCCTAGTATTTATTCACCTCTGACTAGTATTTATTTACCTCTGACTAGTGTTTATTTACCTCTGACTAGTGTTACCTCTGACTAGTGTTTATTTACCCCTGACTAGTGTTTATTCACCTTTGATTAGTGTTTTAGTCTATGACTAGTATTTAATTACATCTTATTAGTGTTTATTCATCTCTGACTACTGTTTATTTAACCCTGACTAGTGTTTAATCACCTCTGACTAGTGTTTATTTACCTCTGACTACTATTTAATTACATCTTCCTAGTATTTATTCACCTCTGACTAGTGTTTATTTACCTCTGACTAGTGTTTATTTACCTCTGACAGGTGTTTATTCACTCTGACTAGTGTTTATTTATTTTTGACTAGTGTTTATTTACCTCTGACTAGTGTTTATTCACCTCTGACTAGTGTTTATTCACCTCTGATTAGTGTTTATTCACCTCTGACTAGTGTTTATTCACATCTGATTATCGTTTATTTACCTTTGACTAGTGTTTATTTACCTCTGACTAGTGTTTATTCACCTCTGACTAGTGTTTATTTACCTTTGACTAGTGTTTATTCATCTCTGACTAGTATTTAATTACATCTTCCTAGTGTTTATTCATCTCTGACTAGTGTTTATTCACCTCTGACTAGTGTTTATTTAACCCTCACTAGTGTTTATTCACCTCTGACTAGTATTTATTTACATCTTCCTAGTATTTATTCACCTCTGACATGTGTTTATTTACCCCTGACTAGTGTTTATTTACCTTTGACTAGTGTTTATTCATCTCTGACTAGTATTTAATTACATCTTCCTAGTGTTTATTCATCTCTGACTAGTGTTTATTTAACCCTCACTAGTGTTTATTCACCTCTGACTAGTGTTTATTTACCCCTGACTAGTGTTTATTTACCTCTGATTAGTGTTTATTCACCTCTGACTAGTGTTTATTCACATCTGATTATCGTTTATTTACCTTTGACTAGTGTTTATTTACCTCTGACTAGTGTTTATTCACCTCTGACTAGTGTTTATTTACCTTTGACTAGTGTTTATTCATCTCTGACTAGTATTTAATTACATCTTCCTAGTGTTTATTCATCTCTGACTAGTGTTTATTTAACCCTCACTAGTGTTTATTCACCTCTGACTAGTGTTTATTTACCCCTGACTAGTGTTTATTTACCTCTGATTAGTGTTTATTCACCATCTTCCTAGTGTGTTTATTCACTCTCTGACTAGTGTTTATTTAACTAGTGTTTATTTAACCCTCACTAGTGTTTATTTACCTCTGACTAGTGTTTATTCACCTCTGACTAGTGTTTATTTACCTTTGACTAGTGTTTATTCATCTCTGACTAGTATTTAATTACATCTTCCTAGTGTTTATTCATCTCTGACTAGTGTTTATTCACCTCTGACTAGTGTTTATTTAACCCTCACTAGTGTTTATTCACCTCTGACTAGTATTTATTTACATCTTCCTAGTATTTATTCACCTCTGACATGTGTTTATTTACCCCTGACTAGTGTTTATTTACCTTTGACTAGTGTTTATTCATCTCTGACTAGTATTTAATTACATCTTCCTAGTGTTTATTCATCTCTGACTAGTGTTTATTTAACCCTCACTAGTGTTTATTCACCTCTGACTAGTATTTATTTACATCTTCCTAGTATTTATTCACCTCTGACATGTGTTTATTTACCCCTGACTAGTGTTTATGTACCTTTGACTAGTGTTTATTCATCTCTGACTAGTATTTAATTACATCTTCCTAGTGTTTATTCATCTCTGACTAGTGTTTATTTAACCCTCACTAGTGTTTATTCACCTCTGACTAGTGTTTATTTACCCCTGACTAGTGTTTATTTACCTCTGATTAGTGTTTATTCACCTCTGACTAGTGTTTATTCACATCTGATTATCGTTTATTTACCTTTGACTAGTGTTTATTTACCTCTGACTAGTGTTTATTCACCTCTGACTAGTGTTTATTTACCTTTGACTAGTGTTTATTCATCTCTGACTAGTATTTAATTACATCTTCCTAGTGTTTATTCATCTCTGACTAGTGTTTATTCACCTCTGACTAGTGTTTATTTAACCCTCACTAGTGTTTATTCACCTCTGACTAGTATTTATTTACATCTTCCTAGTATTTATTCACCTCTGACATGTGTTTATTTACCCCTGACTAGTGTTTATTTACCTTTGACTAGTGTTTATTCATCTCTGACTAGTATTTAATTACATCTTCCTAGTGTTTATTCATCTCTGACTAGTGTTTATTTAACCCTCACTAGTGTTTATTCACCTCTGACTAGTGTTTATTTACCTCTGACTAGTGTTTATTTACCTTTGACTAGTGTACCATAGACACTCGTTTTTCCGGCACCCCGCGTACACCAACACAAATGAACGTAATACAGTTTAGATTTTTTTTTATTGCAAATAAATTATATTAAGAAACACAGTGGAATATTGTGATTAAAAGACTTTATTTCAATATTAAAATTAGTAATTATTATGTTAAATAATTACATGTTAAAGTAGCATTCTTCTCTGCCTAACTTTAAGGGGGGCGCCGCCCCTGTGCCCCGTATTGACCGGCCGCCACTGCTTAAAACAGTGGACTCATATATTTTACATGATTAAGGGCGAGCTTGGTAGTGATGCGATTTATAGTCTTTCTAATATTCCGCATTATTCACACTGAAATGATGGATTGTTCAGCTCTCTCAAAAGTGGCTGAAGTTAAAAATCTTCGTTCCTGTCAGTTGTCTTGGTTTATACTCATAATGGTGATTAATAAACAACAAGGTCTTCACTTATGTTTATTCTTTTAATGCTGTTTGTTATCAATGGATTTCAGCTTCTATTCAGTATAATTTAATGTTTTTTTTTTCAAGAAATAGTCAAAAAAAATATCTTTTTTTTTACCAGTACGTCATGGTCTGCCTTACCTTGATCACATAATTCATAGTTTACTCATCTCTCTCTTTTTTTTTTTTATCACTACAGTTCTTGTGTGAATGCAGTGAGATGAGCAGCTTTCAGTAAATACACGACTCCTAGAATTTTAAAAGTATTTTGAGAAAAAATTTAACATCCAGATATTTGGCATTTTTTTGGGGTTTGCAGTTTTTTTTTTTTTCAGTTCACGGTTCAGAAACAGAGAAGCATTTCATTAAATGTGACAGGTTATTTATTTATTTATTTATTTATTTATTTATTAAATGAAACCTATTATGATTTATAATCTGTTCAAATAAACAGAAGGCATATCCAGGATTTAAGATACAGAATTTGAGGAAGGAGGGCCATTACTTCTGATCTGCTTGGATTTTTTTTTGCAATTGTTTTGTAATTATTGTTGTTTTCTATTGAATGATGGCATTATAAAGAAAATATATTATTAATAATAAATTGCTTTGGCACATGCTGAGTCTCACATCACATTAATTTTCACTAAAGAAAAAATGTATATATATTTATTTAAATATTTATTTATTTAACCCTTGTGCTTTTTATTTGACTATTTTTTAAATCACGTTTCTAATCTGGTAGCATCACTTGTAAATCTGTCCATAACAAATTATTGCCTTTCCCTTTGTAGATTATTGTAGACTAAAATCACGTTTTCCATCTTCCTGTCAGATTCATGTCTCACTAGCGGGCTACAATAGCTATTATTAGCAATGCTACATGGTTGCTGCGGTTAGCTAGCTTGTAAAACAACCACAACTGCAAACTAATTAGCAGCCCAATTGTTACTGTTGCATGGTGCGGTATGGAG
>QNUK01000430.1:0-40000 GCA_013621035.1 Clarias magur | reverse complement strand
CATGTGGGCACACAATAATCTGGGAATCACCCATATAATAATCACCCATGTCTGCGGGGACCAAAGGCCAGCCATTACGGGCCGATCCAATGGGAAAGCAAACGCAACATAATGACAAAAGTCTGATTGCTGAAGGCCCCACCTCACAACCCACAGCACCCAAAGGTTTCCCTGGTGCCAGACACCACTTCCCCTCCAGAGGCCCTGCGCAGCCACGCCCTGAGGTTCCAGATCTGTCCTGGTGGCACAAAGGGAACCCAAAACCTAGGTTGCTTTATGACTGATCAATGTATGTTCTAAAGATAAGAGTAAAAAATCATTTATAGACTATACATTTATTACATGTGTGTAGCTTTAGTCCCACTGTGTAGATTAGCAAAGAGAGCTAGCTGTAATAGCTAGAGGCATGAATCATTTCTCCTATTCCTTCAAAACTTTACAATGGAACCTTGGATTACGAGCATAATTCGTTCTCGTATTCCAAAAACACTCGTAAACCAAATAGAACTTTCCCATAAGAAATAATGTTCGTTCTGCAGCCCAAAACAATAAATACATAAAAATAATTAATACAACATATGAAGTAAAAATAAAAAAATTAACCAACACTTAACATTTAAAAAAAGTAAAAATAAATCCAGACAGTTAAGTGCTTCTGTTTGTGGGCGCAGGCGCCGTGTATTTGTATGTGTGTGTGTGTGTGTGTGTGTGTGTGTGTGTGGAATTAGCCCCTCGCCTCGTCTTAAACAGTAAAACTCCTTCTCCCTCCCCCACCTCGCTTTTTAAGTTTCACAACTAACATACACAATGCAAACACTGTTTTAACGGGGAAAAAAAGAAATCTCTCTAATGATACTCGCGTGAGTTTTCTGTGTAAATAAAGCGCGTGTGTGCAGCCGGGGAGATCTGTGTGTGTGTGTGTGTTTGTGTGTGTGTGTGTGTGTGTGTGTGTGTGGTGTGTGTGTGTCAAATTACGCGCGCATGCACATGCACCCACAAAGTACACATGAGAAAAGTGTGTGTGTCGGTGTGTGTGGGGCACAGTGTCAAATTACACGCACGCGCACAGGAGAGAGATGTTGATTATGAGAGACGAGCACTAAGGAGGGGACTCTTATTTTGACACAGGGGACGCAGCAGGGGAGACAATTACCCATAATTCCCGCAGCGCAAGAGAAAGAAAAATCGTAAACTAACACTTGCTCGGTTTCCGATAAAAAATGTATTAAAAATCTTTGCTTGGTTTGCGGAACACTCGTAAACCAGGTTACTCGCAATCCGAGGTTCCACTGTATTTTCCTTTCTAATAACTTTTTTCTGTACAGATTTGCTGAGAGATTTTATACAACGTAGTAAGTAAAAGTAAAAGCTTGCTTATAAGGTTTTATGGTTAAGCATTTTAAATGCAGCCGTTTGCTTTGCAGGGTCTGAGGGCGGTCCTCAGGAGGAGTCGAGTCAGCGCAGCGCTCCGTCTGGACCCCAAGGCTTCCGCAAGCATTTTCTGAGAGGCAAACTGCACTGTGACAACCAGCCGCCCGACCCCGAGCGGCTGTTTCAGCGCTGCTACATGGCCACTGTCACCACCATTAACGTCGAGGGGCCTTCGTAAAGTGCATACGCATCAGCAGCTCAGTTTTTGGAAACTTTGCTAGCTCTAAAGTCTATCCTGCTTCATCCTGCGCTCGGTCACCGTGTAAAAATTGCAGACTACAAGGGGGCGCCCAGCAAAAGCCTGAACTTAACCGTGGACTTACTGTGACCAAACGGACAAGAAAAGTTACATCATTTACAAAACCTACCACAGCCTTACACAGTGCCCCCTGCCAACCGGTGACTCGTGCACTTCTGTCTGAAGTGTCCCAGCTTTTTTTTTCTTTTTTTTTTTTTTACATTTTTCCACTTTTTCCAGCACATATCTTTCTGTAACCCAAAGAAAAGATTTCGGTGATGCATCAGTGTTTTGCTACTTTTATTATTTGCTGTTAATTTGTGATCCTTGATCTGTTTTTACATTCTTAATACATGCACATACCCTGCCGTGCTGTTTCTGATAAACGAGTACATCCAATTTGCCTGGAGGCCATGTCGGGAACAGCGAGTGGGTTTTATTAATGGCGCTGTTCCACGACCTAAACCCGAGCTACTGACGCAACAGACCAGAAAACACTAAACTAATTCTGTTTGATTCATATTTGGTGGAATAAAGGTTCTTGTGCAGCATTCTCGATCTTTGATAAAATCCTTCATCAGCTGTTTCATTATAATCATTAAAATCACGTCTGGAACATCTGCAGAAAATTAATCTTTGTAACAAATCTGTGGTCTCTCTGTCTCTGTCTCACGCGCGCGCTCTGTTTTTGTTTAAACGACTCTAATCAACATGCTGATGAAACTGTTCCACAGTAGCAGACTCTACCTAATGGGCACCATGAAAGGGCAAACGGGTGGAACAAACAAAGCCAGGCTGTGGGTCAGAATACATGTACTTACCTCAGTTACAACCAGCCTGCTAGCTTAGCTTTAACCTAGCTAAAATGCTATGGTGGCTAACGTTATTTATATTTTTTGATTGAACTCCTGATTTGAAATACTGTACACATCATCTCGTGTCAACTCCGACGTTTACTTGTGGGAAGGTAAACTACAACATTTCTAGTTAGCTGGTTAGCTGAAGCGATGCATAGCAGACATCTAGCGGTTTGAAACTCGTAATTTAGTTGTCACTCAAAATGTCCCTAATTATGCATAAACCAAAAAAAAAAAATATATATATATATATATATATATATATATATATATATATATATTTGTTAACCAGACTGTAAACATGTTAATTTCAATTGTAAAGTCAGACATCGTAACACGAGGGAATTCTCTATGGGAGTTGACCCACTTTTGAAGCCTAGTGGTCATTTGAGGAACTGCATGTATTTTGCTACAAGCATTTTAATATTATCCTATTTTACAGGTGGGTACTAGTTATAATACTACTGAGAATACGTTTAATCTAAAATAATTGTTTGGGATCAATTATATAAACATATGCCTTAATTAATGTTAGCAAACATATGCTAACACTGTGTGTTATTTAGCATTTTACAGGCTGAAACACCTAATCAACTCTAATCAACATGCTGATGAAACTGTTCTCGTAGCCTTAAGGCATTTCTGCTCCCTTGTGATCATAAATCCTGCGTCATGTCATATCAAGGAGTTCATTTCTCAAATAATAAATAACACCACATTCCAAAGATCCGTGCCTCGCAATCGGATCATTTTAACTCACACGGACAGACTTGTGGGAAATCTGGCCAAATGTCAGCGTTTTCTTCATTCAGATTTTTTTTTTTTTTCAATCTGATTTGTGTGTGTTTTTCTCTCTCACCGTAGTCCTTCTGTGTCGTGTCTCCAGAGCTGCATGAAGTCTGTGGAGCTGTAATTAAATGTGCCGTGAATGAAAGAAAGAATGAAAGAAAGAAAGAAAGCCTACACAGTGAATGAAATTCATTCATTAAAAGATGATTAGTTATTTTTGACCTGATCTCAGTGTGTGTGAACTAAAAGAAGGTTTCATAAATGAAAAGTCAAGTTGGATTAGCGCATGTTTTTCTTTCTTTTTTTCTTTTTTCTTTTTTGCCGTTCTGTGTTCCGCCTCAGCTATAACAAGCAGCTAATTACCTCCTAAAACACGCAGGAATAGAAACGAGATCACAGTGCGCAGAACATTTTAACCCCTTACACTCTCGCTTCTAACCACACACACCTCCTGTACTGTACCTACAGCATTACTCTTTATGTACTCTCTCTCATTACGAACATTACTCTCTATGTTTATATATCTATAACATAAAGTTTATACACTCGCTCACAGATTCACCGTCACTCACTCGCACCTGAATATCAACGGAACAGATAGGACTTTAGTCGTCGCTTGAAGATTGCCAGTGACTCAGCAGTACGGACGCCTAGATGAAGTTCATCCCATCACCTACTGTAGGTGCTAAAAAAAAAGAAAACTCTCTAGATGCATGTCTTCCACGATCTCTGAGACATGGTGGGACCAGCCGAGCAGTGCTGAGCATTGGAGGGAACATTAGGATTGGAGGGTGTGATTAGAGCTAAGAGGTAAATGGATGCTGGAGAACTGCGGGGAAGGTTGAAGATTATGCGTGCACCAGGCATTGAGCAGGGGCATGGATCACCAGGGATTTCAGAACGGCACTTCAGTTTTACTGAGATTGAGTTTTAGCTGATGAGCTGCCATCCAAGATGAGATGTCTGCCAGAAATGCTGAGATTAGGATAGAAAGTTTGAGTAAGAAAAAGGGAGAACAAGTTGCTGCAAGTTGCTGCATAACAATGGTATGAAAAGCTGTGTGAGGATATGACCTTACCAAGAGACTGCGTATAGATGGGAGAACAGAAGAGGGCCAAGTACTGAGACTTGTGGGACACCAATGGAGAGTCGGCGTGGAGCAGATGTGGATGCCATCTGTGTTGCCTCATATGACTGACCTTCTAGGTAGGAAGCAAACCATTGGCATGTCATGCCACAGACTCCAAGGCTTATAAGAATAGATAAGAGAATCCTTTGTGCAGATCTTTGTAAGATACTTTGTGATTGTCACACGCAGCTGAGAGGTCCAGGAGGAGAGGTTCGGACAGTTTAGCTGATCTAGCAGTGTGGAGCTTCTCACTGACAAACAGAAAGGGAAGTCTCTGTGGAATGTGTCGCTTTCAGCCAGGATTGGTCTCAGGATCCCTGAGATGGTGAGAGGAAGAAACCTTGAGAGGAACCGGACTCCACAGGGAACCCATCCTCATGTGGGTGATAACGGAGAGCAGGGATTTGATCAGCACTCATACTGTGTGTCAGGAGGCTGGAGGTTCAGTGTAACAGGTATATAGTGTACTGTCAGGGAGAACCCCTAGAGGGCGCCTGGCGCCCAGAGACTCATTTGTGTTTCTTTTGTAGTTTTCCTAAGTTTAACTTTATTTCCCAGGATGCACCTCGGTCACGTGAAGTGAGCGCTCACCTGAACCGAGTTGGTTTCTTTATAATTAGCTTGTTTGAGTTCTATTATTGGTCTTGCATCTGTTGAAGTAAACTTGTTACGTGTTGGGTAGATTATTTAGCTTGATGCTAGTTTAGTTGAGCTCCTTGTTTTGGTCAGTTTGTAGTGACTTATGTTTGTTTTGTTCTTAAGTTAAGTGTGTTTGTTTGTTTCTTTATTATTAATAAAAACCGTCTTCAGCATTTTAACCTCTGCATTTATGCCTTGCCTTCACCACCTTAAGAATCCTGACAGTGTCCTTTATTTCAGCACAAAATAGGCAATATGATGAACTGAATTTTATTACGTTTTAATCAACTATACAAACATAACTGAGCAAAAAATTTTAAAAAATTGTTCACATAAGCAAAGAAATAGCACAGATAAACATGTTTTTCTGGTTGTTTTTGGTTGTGTCTTTGACCACAATAATAATAATAATAATAATTATTATTATAATATGCTAATTTTTAGAGGTCTAATGTTAATAAATAGACATTATACCTCACTTATCCTTCTCTTGACTTTCCACTGATGGCAACAAGTTATAAACGGGTGACGGGCGCACGCGCAGCGTAGCTACCATTCAGTTTTGTGCTTCGTCTGACGAGACAAATTTCTTGAAAATTTTCAGTTCTAGAATCAAAAGTTGATAAGGGAGGACGTCCGTGTGCTGAGGTTCTCCTGTACAGTATGTGTGTGATGGCTCATCACCTTTATTCTTTCTGTTCTTTAATTAATGTCTTTCTTTATATATTTTGTTAATTATTTTTAGCACGTGTCTGCTAAAGAGGTGTTTCACAAACTTTGATTATTTTTCTGTCTGTAGACCCATTTGAAAAATGACCCAGTTCACAAAGAGACATTATGTATGTATAAATAACTAACGTAATATTTCTTAATCATTTTTATTGTCATTTACACAACGCTTTATTAGCTTGCATGGTAAACCTGTGATTTCTGAGATCATCTGAACAATACATGTGATAAATCCCAACTTTGTCTGCACGTGTTCATTTTAAACGCCACCATTAAAAGTAAAATTTACCGTTTGTAAATCAAATAAATGCATTCAAGGGAAACTAACTAGCTCCCCCGTGTGACTGAAATGTGTACTGCAGACAGTACTGAGTCCCTCCTGCTGAACGCTCTAAACATCACCAACATCAACATTCGAACTTTACAGAATGTTCCAGAATGGGATTCCTGAATACTAGCGAACCCAAAGTCCATGAAGTCTTCACATGTGTACGTTTACATTGTGCGTATGTGTATAATGTGTAGGACTCACTCGTGGGTTTTTTTAAATAAATAATTTTTTGACAGTCATTTTAATCCAGTTTGATATAGTTTGACGTTATTTGTGATTGCTGTGCTAGTTTTGGATCTCAAAAGAATAAAACAATTTAATACCCTAAATAATAATAATAATAATAATTATTATTATTATTATTATTATTATACATAATTTTCGGGAAACTCACAGATGTACCTAACAGGACAGAGATTCGCAGAGTTTAAATTTTTATATATATTTTTATATACAAGCCTCAGTAAACAGGATGTTATGTCTGATGCATCTATCTGTGCGAATAGATGTTTCAGAGGCACAACAGACACAGCGACCTTGACGAAAAGTGGATTTTTATGAAGATGAATATAAATATGCCATGAGCTCCTCAATGAAAAAAGCTTTCTTATTCCTCTTCATCTAAAATCTAATCTATAACAATACTTTCCTTTTTCTCCGTCTCTTTTGTACTCATGTCTCTTGTTCGCAAAGTGCCCGCACTCCTCTTGAGTGTTGTAGCGTTAAATAGGATTATTTAATAAATGCTCAAGTGCATCGTGGCTCCCAAATGCAGCAAAACCGGAGCTAGTGAGAGTTCAAAGCTTTTAAAAGAAGAATACGTAGGAATTCGCAAGGCAAAAAAATCATTTGTTATAGACGACCTTGTGTGTTTGAGTAATTGCAAAAGAAAAAAGGGCTTTTATCTTGTTTTGCTTCTGCAATACACGTTATAGTATCATTTATCTAACAAATTCTCAGCTAAACAGGGCTTCTGCATAAACTGATAGAACTGATGATCAGTTTATTTAATTTGACCAAAATCTAAATTATAGTACGGAAACAGAAAGAAAAAAAATTAAGTAAACTATGTACATACAGTATGTCACAAAAGTGAGTACACCCCTCACAACTTTTGTTGCCAGGGGTTCAGCTATTATTGGCTGTATTTTTTGTTATTTTGAGGGGACAATAAATTTACACTGCTGTACAAACTTTACACTGACGACTTTTCATTGTGTCAAAGAGTCATTTATGCAGTGTTGTCCTATGAAAAGATAGAACTAAATATTTGCAGAGATGTGAGGGGTGTACTTACTTTTGACATACAAATGACATACTGTACAGTTTATCAATTAAAGATCAACTCTTGGGTGTTTTTTGGGGGAAAAAATCTAATTCAAAGTAAAAATGTAATATTTACACTGAATTAAAGCATAAAACAAACATTTACAATATATATTTTGAACACACAAGCACAGAATTATTTATTTATGTATTTTATTTATTCATTTGTATCAGAAACAAATTTCTACCATTTTATTTTTAGCACAATTTCTCTTATAAAAACGAAAATTATTTGCTTAAACTGATGTGTGCAAACATTTGACAATTGTAATAGATAAAAGGAAAAAGTCTTCAAAACTAAAAATCGACCCAAATGTCAGGTAAACAAGACATTATCTGACATTTGCACTTTTAAAAATGTTATTGTTATTTAATTAATTTCATCCGTACTTTAATGATCTTTAGCCTGAACGGCCTAACATTGAAAGCTGAAGTCGGAGTCTTTACACACTGCACCATGGAAAAAGTGCTCTTGATTATCCAAGATGGCCGCCATCACATGACTCAGCTTTAGAGCAGACAGTGTTTGTTTGTTTGCTTATTCGTTTTTTTATCATTATACTTTAGCAGGTCTAGCAACATTAGCATAGTAGCTTCACTGCTAAAAAAAAATTTAACGTGTCTTGGCTAATTGGCCAAACTGAACTGTACTTTAACTACTGACCCCTCCCCCTAACTCTCACCCATATTTCCTGTTTCAAATGGACTCCAACACCCAGAGATTTGCATAATGAGCTCCTCCTACTTCCTGAAAAGTGATTGCTGCAGCCAGGAAGTGCTAGCGTAGCAACAACGCTACAAAAACTCTGTGTGTCGTGTTGTATCCACAGTCCACCCCATGGACGCTTGATGTTCTTCTGTGTGACAGCGGCTTGTGTGTGTATGTGTGTGTGTGTGTGTGTCAAGTGAGTGGTTTTCATAGTAGTGCTGATGAAGGATCACATTTTACATTCCAATGAAGAAACTAGTAGGTGTTTGTGCGTGTGTTTATGTGTGTGTGTGTGTGGGGGGGGGGGGTCTCTATAGCTCCTCCTTGCGTTTGATGATTAGTTTGCGAACCATCTCTGAGATCTTTGGACGGATTTCCTTCACAGAGACTTTAGGACCCCATGCCCCAACGACTTTACCATCAACATCAACTAGATATTTCCAGAAATTCCAGTCAGGCTCCTTCCTAGTCACCTCTGAGAGGGAGAGAGAAAGAGAGAGAGAGAGAAACAGAGAGAGAGCTTTCAATCACAAGTATAAATCTCCACCTATAATTTAGCCTTAACTCACTGAATTATTGTTCACGTGTCTGTGTTTGTGTGTGTTA
Source organism: Clarias magur (assembly GCA_013621035.1). NCBI lineage: Eukaryota > Metazoa > Chordata > Actinopteri > Siluriformes > Clariidae > Clarias > Clarias magur. The sequence goes on along the minus strand of QNUK01000430.1, from coordinate 31,216 downwards.
CCTGCAAGGTATTTGAAGGCGTTGTTAGCGCCGGTCCCCACTACAGCGATTTTACTGAAGAGCGGGAACGAGACTCCGTAAGTGCGCCTCACGAAGCTGTCGATCTCTTTATCGCTGCCGGGTTCCTGCTGGCCGAACTGGTTACACGGGAACGCCAGCACGTTGAAGTGGTACGGTCCAAAATCCCGCTGCAGCTGCTGCAGGTCCTTGTAGTGCTCCTCAGTGAAGCCACACTCACTCGCTACATTCACCACCAAGGAGACCTGAAACACACACACACACACACAGTTGTAGATGAATAAAGAAAAACAAATAAAGCAATACAGCATGAGAGAGAGAGAGAGAGAGAGAGAGAGAGAGAGAGAGAGAGACAAGAATACGGGAAGACAGACAGGAAGTTACAGGTTTGTGCTGATATTTAAGTTTGCACACAGACTGGGACAGAGAAGATTTTTTTATTGATCTTCTCTAGTAACAGTTTGTCATATAGGCAGACAGTGTGTGTGTGTGTGTGTGTGTGTGTGTGTGTGTGTGTGTGTGTGTGTGTGTGATTAATTAGCCGAGTAAATGATTAAAGAGCTCATTAAACACCATTGTGCTGGCTATGATAAATGTTTTGCATTTACATTAAACAGCATTTACAGTCTACTGCTGCAGGAATAAAACATCCCAGACATGTCCCAAGCACATCTCAGAGACATCCCAGACATGTCCCAAGCACATCTCAGAGACATTCCAGACATGACCCTAACACATCTCAGAGACATCCCAGACATGTCCCTCACACATCTCAGAGACATCCCAGACATGTCCCTAACACATCTCAGAGACATCCCAGACATGTCCCTAACACATCTCAGAGACATGTCCCTAACACATTTTATAGACATCCCAGACATGTCCCTAACACATCTCAGAGACATCCCAGACATGTCCCTAACACATCTCAGAGACATGTCCCTAACACATTTTATAGACATCCCAGACATGTCCCTAACACATCTCAGAGACATCCCAGACATGTCCCAAACACATCTCAGAGACATCCCAGACATGTCCCTAACACATTTTAGAGACATCCTAGACATGTCCCTAACACATCCCAGAGAAATCCCAGACATGTCCCTAACACATTTTAGAGACATCCCAGACATGTCCCAGACACATCTCAGAGATATTCCAAACATGTCCCTAACACATCTCAGAGACATCCCAGACATGTCCCTCACACATCTCAGAGACATCCCAGACATGTCCCTAACACATCTCAGAGACATCCCAGACATGTCCCTAACACATCTCAGAGACATGTCCCTAACACATTTTAGAGACATCCCAGACATGTCCCTAACACATCTCAGAGACATCCCAGACATGTCCCAAACACATCTCAGAGACATCCCAGACATGTCCCTAACACATTTTAGAGACATCCTAGACATGTCCCTAACACATCCCAGAGAAATCCCAGACATGTCCCTAACACATTTTAGAGACATCCCAGACATGTCCCAGACACATCTCAGAGATATTCCAAACATGTCCCTAACACATCTCAGAGACATCCCAGACATGTCCCTCACACATCTCAGAGACATCCCAGACATGTCCCTAACACATCTCAGAGACATCCCAGACATGTCCCTAACACATCTCAGAGACATGTCCCTAACACATTTTATAGACATCCCAGACATGTCCCTAACACATCTCAGAGACATCCCAGACATGTCCCAAACACATCTCAGAGACATCCCAGACATGTCCCTAACACATTTTAGAGACATCCTAGACATGTCCCTAACACATCCCAGAGAAATCCCAGACATGTCCCTAACACATTTTAGAGACATCCCAGACATGTCCCAGACACATCTCAGAGATATTCCAAACATGTCCCTAACACATCTCAGAGACATCCCAGACATGTCCCTAACACATTTTAGAGACATCCCAGACATGTCCCAGACACATCTCACATACATCCCAGACATGTCCCTAACACATTTTAGAGACATCCCAGACATGCCCCAGACACATCTCACAGACATCCCAGACATGTCCCAAACACATACCTGTGGTGTTTGCAGGTACCTGTGATTACCAGTCAATAGTTGATCATCATAGATTAAGCTTTTTTTTTTGCCTGTAATTACGTTAGATAACTTGTTTTAACTGTGATTATTTGTTTTGATTGTTATTATCTGAGATTACTTCTGAGTACTTATGCTTACCGAGTAAATCCTAATCCTATTTACTCAAGGATGCCAGAGATGACCTGAGAGTACATGTTATTATATGAGTTAGAAACATAACCTGTTTTCATCTGAATTACCTGAGGATTAACAGAGATTTGTTAATTACCTTAGAGTATCTTTTTTTCACTTGTTTTTGCCTGATTGCATTTGATTATTAGAGATTACATGAAAATACCTCAGATTACCTGTTAGTTTTTATTTTATCTGTAGTCTCATTTCTATTCAGGTAACGTTGTATATTTATGCTGGTACTAAAGTAGGTAAACATCACTGAGGTTTATTTTTTTTAATGTAATTAATGATGTATGTTAACAATTGGGATTGCAAAGGGGAACAAGGCAACACGGTGGTGTAGTGGTTCGCACTGTCGCCTTTCTTCCGGGTACTTCTGTTTCCTGGCTACGTGTGGACACGCCTTAGGCTAATTGGCGTTTCCAAATTGCCTGTAGTGTGTGTGTGTGCCCTGCAATGGATTGCCACCCTCTGGGTGTACCCCGCCTCGTGCCCTAAGTCTCCTGGGATTGGCTCCGCCCTCTGTGACCCTGTAGACAGGATAAAGCGGTATAGATGATGAGTGAGCGATTGTGGAATACAAATTTTTGTTTTAGTTGGACCTTTTTCTGTGTGTGTTTTACGTGTCTGAATTTTGAAGACGGTGCAGGTGTGGGCTTCATCCATAAAAAGGAGAGAAAGGGATGCTGAGAGAGAGAGAGAGAGAGAGAGAGAGAGAGTGTAAACTGTGGAGTGTTTTTATTTTAGAGGCTTTAGAAGGATGTGGAAAGGTGTAAAGTGCACATGTGGTGTGAATAAACAAACAATCATGCTGGTTAAACTCTTCACCTCTGAACTCCGAGCTGTGTGAGTTATTCAGACTTCAGGTCGAGGCTTCAGAACCTGAACACTGCAGCAGATAAAGACATGCAAAGAAAGAAAGAAAGAATGAATGAAACAAACTGAATTTTAGTAAGTAATTCAGTTTTAATACAGGGATACTGTAGGTTGTTTAAGAGCGCCACCTGGTGTTTCATCTGATTCCTAGTTTCGACTTTTAAACATTCTTATACAATGCAGTCGTAGCTACTGCAATTTACATCAGTTTTTACATTTACATTTAAATCAATACAGTTCTAACTGTATTAATTTTTTCACGCAATTAATTAATGTACAAATTATTTAACAACATATCCAAAGTATTTATTAAAATGAATGTTTCTTAAATTGTTACTTCTGTTTAAAATATCTGAAAAATATTTTTTATATTTTAAATATTATTTAAAAAAAAATAATCTTAATATATAATTAAAATAATACAATTATATATTTTTATATTTATTATATAATATATTATATACTACCATTTCAAGTTTTATTGTCATGTGCACAGTAAAGAGACACCATTCCCTCACCCCCATACAGTGAATATCACAAAAAACTAAAATAAATATTGGTATAGAAAAGAATATATTTTTAAAGAAGATATCTTAAACATAGTTTTAAAAGCAGTATATGAAAATATATTTGTATGTCATTTGTATTATTTATCTGTATTATTAATTTGTATTATTTATATATAATTGTATATTTTATTATATGAAAGTTAAAATATATATATACATTTCAGAATTATTGCATGATAAAATCTTCAATTAAAAAATGTCCTTTAAAAAAGCTAATAAAAATATGACATTAATACACAATGTATAATACAATTTGATCAAAAAAAAAAAAGATTGCATTTTGTATTTGTGTGTGTGTGTGTGTGTGTGTGTGCTGATGTACATTTAGCATTCTCCTTAAAAATAAAATAATACAAAATGACCAATGTCCAACAAACATCGCAAAATGTTCAGGAAGAGCTCTAATGTGGTTAAAGTACATGAGGGTGTTTCTTTTGGACAAATTAAATGCTAAATTAATTAATGAGGAAGTGCTTTTTTATCATTTAATTAGCATTCAATATTGTTTTAATCAAAGGACAAAAAAAATCTCAATTAAAACTTAATTAAAGGTGCAAACAAAACTCTAAACTAGTATTCGGTGTAATAAATCTTTAATAAGGCAGTAGTGTACTGATGGTGCAGACTGATTAGAGCAGTTATATATGGTTCATTCATTCATTCATTCATTCATTCATTCATTACGTACAGTCAGTATACGTGTGCGTTGTGCGCGTGCAGCTCGTAAGAAGGCGTTTGCCACGTAGGCACGCGCGCGCGCGTCCGACCAGAGTACCGCACCAGGAGACAAGCATGAATGTCCATGTTAGTTATTTTATTAATAGACAGGAAACGGTGAGGAGAAAAAGAAAGCGATGTTAAGTAAAGAATATGATATAAGCTTGAAGTTTTATTATTGTTGTTATTATTATTCAGGTTAGTGAGTCCCGGTTCTTGCAGAGCGCGAGACTCACCGAGCCGCGGTACTTATCCAGAGAAACTAATCTCCCCCTGCTGTTGACCACCTTAAACGTATAAAAGTCTTTCTGCTTCGCCTGCATTCCACAGGAAAGCAGGAGGAAAACCAGCGCTCGGAGGACCATCTTCATCTTCAGCGTTAAACTTCCCCAGCTCCTTCTCACTAACTGCAGCACTGCCGCTGTGTCGCTACGCAACCGCGCTCTGCCTTACTGCGAATCAGCACCGCGCACTATTTACGCAGAGAGCAAAACGTCCCGCACGGCTCTCATGGGTATGCGCACATATTACGCAGTATTGATTAGAATGAGTACAAGAAGAGGTCTCGTCCCAGAATGAGATAGATAGATAGATAGATCAGTCCTGTGTCATGCACATGTACAGTAAAGCATCATTTAACCGTCCTGAGACCATTCATGGTTAACTGCTGCTTTACTGCTTTACATTCATGGTGAATTGATGCTATACAGCCAAGGGACTGGGCTCACTCACACTTTTGCCTAAGAACACAGCCATGAATAAAGAACAATGCCTCCGAGAGGATCTGCTCCCCACCATCCAAGAACAGTTTGGTGATGAACGATGCCTTTTCCAGCATGATGAAGCTCCATAAGGCAAAGTTCATAACTAAGTGTCTCGGGGGGGGGAAAAAAAATTCTCGAATTTTTCGGTCTATGACCAGGAAACTCCCCAGACCTTAATTCCATTGAGAACTTGAGGTCAATTCTCAGGAGTTGGGTGGACAAACACTCACAAAAACTCCAAGCATCGATTATGTAAGAATGTACTGCGCCATCAGTCAGGGTGTGGCCCAGAAGTCTTTGACAGCATGCCAGGGCGAACTGCAGAGGTCTTGAAAAAGAAGGATCAACACTGCAAATACTGACTCTTTAAACTTAATAAACTGAACGTCCTTGTCAATAAAAGCCTCTGACACTCACGACATGTTTCATTATACTTCAGTATACCAGAGTAACATCCGATCTAAGACAAGATCTAACAACACTGAGATCTGAAGCAGCAGACTTTTGAAAATTTGACGCACCCGTTTAAAATGATAGCTGTATAAACTCGCGTTAGATTTGGGACTCGGCTTCAAAGCGAGATATTTCACTTCGCAGTGCGCGAGACGTGTGTGATTTGGGAGACGACCGGCTCGCTCGCGCGTCAGCCTTGACAGCGTTACCCACAATGCACCTCGGGGAGAAGTTAATATGGCGTCCTGGGCCTTGAATGAGCAAAACAAAAACACAAGCGGAGAAATGGGTCGCGTTTAAACAGCGCGAGAAGGGACGTTTTTACTAAAAAAAAAAAAAAAGAAAGAAAAGAAAAAAAAGCGTAAAATAACCTCATCATGTTTGCATGGAGTGTGTGTTGCTAATTTATTTCGGATTGCTGAATTTGGGTGAGTGTGAAAGTTTAAAGGAAGCGTACAGTATTCATGAGCTAGCAGGTTAGCAGAGAGGCGCTTAGCTCCGGGTTTGTGTTACAGAAATAAACACACCGAGGTCAGGCCTTAGAGTGTGTACTGGTTAATGTTCGGGTTTAGATCAGGTTTCAGAGCCACACCGTGTGTGTGTGTGTGTGTGTGTGTGTGAGAGAGAGATAAATGTGTAATATCGCTAAACCGCAGCGGTCTTAAACTTCACCTTGTGCTTTTAGCTAGCGAGCTTAGGGTTCCGCATTGACGTGATCAATCAATTGATGATTTTATTATAAACACGAGTGTGTGAGAGAGGTATTAAGTGTTAATCACGTGACACGTATTAAGCAGCTCGGGTGTATTTAGTGCGGGAGTGTGTGTGGGTTGTTTAGATGTGGTTGTTGTGATTCAGGCCTGGGTGAAATGACCTTTTTTATGTAATATATAATCGTGACAAACTTATTAATAATCTTATTTCTATTGTTATATTACACTCTTATGCATTTTCAGGAATTGTTTGGTGAAGAAATCGAGAGTGTGTGTGTGTGTCTATGTATGCATGCTGCCAGTATTTCCGTATGTAAATGAGACGCAAACGAGCGCCGTGTTCTTATTGGCTGACCACGGTGACGTATGCACGTGTTATGCCGATGACTTCCGCATTAACGCGCAAACTTAAACAACGACGGGCACGCGCTCGACTGGAGCCGTTCATTACCGTATATTACTGTATATAATCACCTCACGATACCTCGGTGCCGGTTTGATTTAACCTGCGATTGAAATAATAATAATAAAAAATAATAATAGTAATAAAAATCCCAACTCGATATTACCTCACCCCACTGGATTTTGTTGTCATTTTAATCATTTACTAAAAAAACTTTTTTTAATGAGTAATTAATTGTTGCCCGTTCTTTATAACTTTCATTTTCTCACTTAAAATCCAAGTGGAGCATTTAAACAACAGCTTCATGTATTCACTAATTGCCAAAATTCAGTTCTTAAGGCGAAAAATTTGTGAGGCGAAGCGTTCCGTATGCTGAGGTAACGCTGGACAAAAGTTTAACACTTAACTTCAAATAAAATTGAACACAATGTTGCTGAGCAGCTCGTATCTCTGCCAGGTTATCCACCATGATTATTGTTTGTAAACAAACTTCAAAGCAAATAATTCACTCCGACCACACGGGATGAAAATGTGTGAATAGTTCAGAAAGCGCCACCTGTAGGATTATTATTAAAGAAATGTGACGGTTTACCATAAATACACTTTTGTGTGAAACTGGTTGTTTATTGTTTTTGGCGTCAGTTTGGTGATGCGTGAATCAGCACACAAAAGAATTTTAGAAACTAAAAAATTTTTCCCTTCACTACACACACACAGCACCAACAGAACAGTTTGAAAGTGCACCCTGGTGTGCTGAGTGACATAGGGTCCATGTCTAGATCATGTGACTTGCTTTTCAGTTCTGAGTAGCTGACCTGATTGACAGCAGCACAATATATTTATGTAACGTCAGTAAATATGTATGATTTTATAAAATAAAGTTCTGCTTTCTTAATCCTGAAGGAAATTAAACACAAATAAAATCTCCCTCTCACGGTCTGTCTCTCTCTCTCTCTCTCTCTCTCTTTCCAGGTTTGGACTCGATCGTCCTGCAGAGCCTCCAGGCTTTTTTTTCTTTTTTTTTTTTTTCTTGACTTTTTAATTTTTTTTAGTTTCACACACACGCGCACACACACAGCTTGAGCATTATGGATGAAACAAGAAGCCCACTGAAATCAGGCAAGCCGTCTCGCTCGGGCGGGTCCAAGTCCTCGTCCAGATCACAGAAAGAACGCGAGAACGGCAAGACGCCGAATCGCAGCAAGAACACCGCAGCGTCCAGGGCGAAGGAGGAGGGGCAGGGTGGGCACGTGGGGGGCAAAGGGCCAGCGGGAAGCCCTCTGGAGGCGGGGAGAGGCAAAGCGCGCAGGCTGACGGGGAGAACGGGCTCAGGGGACAGGGGCAAGACGAGGGCCCAGACCCAGCAGGGGGGCAGGAGCGGAAACCCCGCTCCACTCGGCACCAGGGAGGACAATGCCGCGCCGAGTAACAAAACCCAGAGACCAGCGCTCAAGGACAAACACGCAGGTGAGAGAGATGGAGAGCGCGGATACCTTATTCAAAGCTACGTACGTCTAATGACGCTGTGAATAGAAGTGTACACTCACTTGTGACGAGCAAAGAAATCTCTCGTGACTTAATTATTCATTTAATTATGAGTTGTGACCGACTGATGGTAATGAATCTGTTGGTCGATTCGATTCACTGATTCGACGAGTCGCTTTTTGATTCAGACTTTTTAAATTATTTAGCTAAACCGTTAAATGCTGTAAATTGGCATATTTAAAAAAAAAATGTCCCAGGATTTACAAACCGCTTGTATCTAACACAAAGTGTTCGCAAAATACTCCCGTGATCACGACTTCTCCATGTGGATTTATGATCATTACCTGCACTACTGCCACCTACTGGACTGGAGTGTGGAGCGGACAAGACGGTTTAGCAGGAAATAAAGATTATGATTTTTCTTAGTTTAATAATATTTATAACCTCGAAACCTGTAAGAGAAACAGCCGCTAGAGACACTGAACCTCAGGTTGAGAGTCAAATTGAATTGAAAAGGTAAAGATCGCTGTGTTTCTTCAAATCTCGGTACGTCCCAGAACCGCTGGCACTAGGGCGAACTCGTCACACTCGTAAGTGATCTTTTATTTCTCCTCGACGACTTGGTTACATCCGAAACGATGCGAACGTGTCTGTGTGTCAGGAGACGCGCCGGCGAGACGGCCAGCAGAGGGCGCTCCAGACATTGCAGACGAGACAAACCTGACCTCGGATCAGCAGCTGGGACTAAGACAGGCCGAGGAGCGACTGCAGAGAGACTACATCCACAGACTGACCAAGGTTAGAGCTCCACGCTCTTTTAGCACACACACACACACACACACACACACATACGGGAGGGGGGGGGGGTTCATCAGCAGGATGAGGACACGTGGGAGGAAAAACACTTTTTATACATTTATTATTTTTTTACAGCATTAGTGCCCCTGATCTCACACACCGTTCACTATCTGAAGCTCTCACTGTTTCCAGGCAGTGCATTATGGGTATTCTGTGTGCAGACGAGACGAGGTAGTGCTGAGAGAGCTGGGAATTAATGAGCTGCTTAGCGATTAATGGCCTCACATTTGCATGTCTGGACTGTTTGTTAAGTAAGAGTGTGTGTGTGTGTGTGTGTGTGTGTGTGTGTGTGTGTGTGTGATTTCTACAGCAGTCCCCAGATTACCCAAATTACCAGTATCTATGCAAACTCTGCTCAGTTCATGTGGACAACATCCAGGGTGCTCACAAACACATCAAAGAGAAACGGCACAAGAAGAACATCATGGTAAAAAACACACACACACACACACACACACACACACACACACACACACACACACGAGTTATTTGTAAAAAAAAATTTTTTAAAAGAGCAAGAAAATTTTTGTGTAATTTTTCTTAATCGGTAAATTAATCCGAGGCCTCAGGCGAATCTGAATCTTTTGTTGTTCAAATTAACTTTTTCCATCAAAGTATATATATATATATTTTTTTTAAACAAACAAATCTGAATTATTTTCATCATCTGTATCTGAACCTTATTTTTCATCAAATTAATATTTTGTTTTTCAAATGAATCTGAATCTTTTGTGAGCGGACTGTAAATCAAACCTGATGTTTATTTATTTTCTAAATCAGTAGATAAATAATCGCACAACCTTTTAAATATCTACATGTTTTCATGTTTTTTTCCTGTTGAGCCTAATAGTTTGTAGCCTGCCAATCAAAAAGGGGGCGGAGTTAGAAAACAGGCATTGCTTGATTACACTATATTTAGCATTATACTAGAACTTAATGTTTTTTTTTTTCTTATTTAAATAACACCACTCCCATGTTAAATCTGATGTGTGTGTGTGTGTGTGTGTGTGTGTAGGAGAAGCAGGAGGAGAATGAGCTGCGTTCGTTACCCCCTCCGTCTCCGGCCCACCTGCGAGCCCTGAACACGGCCGTGATGGAGGCGGTGCAGGAGCACGGCATCTCGGAGGAGGAGTTCCAGCAGAGACACGCTGTAGTGCGAAGCATGGAGCTCATCATACAGAGACACCTACCAGGTGTGTATATATACACACACACGCACACACACCTGGACTGTTGTTTAGTCATTGTGTTGTGTGTGTGTGTGTGTGTGTGTGTGTCTCAGCGTGTTCTCTGCGTCTCTACGGTTCCTGTCTCACGCGATTCGCCTTCAAGTCCAGTGACGTCAACATCGACGTGCTCTACCCCTCCGGCGTAAGTGCACACAGCGTCTCGTTTCCGCGTGCCTGGGGTTTTGCGGCTGGTTTTTATTTCTGTTTACGCTTTCTGTGTTTCAGATGACGCAGCCTGATGTTCTCATCCAAGTGCTGGACATCCTGAAGAAGAGCGGTTAGCATCTCGCACACGCTGACTGCTAACAGCAGACTCCGGAACATTCTGAGCTAACGCAGCTTTACACATAGTTTAATTGTTAAGGAGCAGCTTTACACGCAGCTTTACACGCAGCTTTACACGCAGCTTTACACGCAGCTTTACACGCAGCTTTACACGCAGCTTTACACGCAGCTTTACACGCAGCTTTACACGCAGCTTTACACGCAGCTTTACACACAGCTTTACACACAGCTTTATACCTCACCTACAACTTTACACACAGCTTTATACCTCACCTGCAGCTTTACACACACCTTTGCATACAACGTTTTACCTTATGTACAGCTTTACACACAACTTGACACAAAGCTTTATACCTCACCTACAGCTTTACACACACCTACAGTACAGCTTTACACACAGCTTTATACCTCACTTACGGCTTTAAACTGAACTTTATACCTCACTTACGGCTTTACGTCAAACTTTGTACCTTACCGACAGCTTTACACCAAACTTTACACCGATCCTACAACTTTACATGCAGCTTTATACCTCACCTACGGCTTTACGTCGAACTTTGTACCTTACCGACAGCTTTACACCAAACTTTACACCGATCCTACAACTTTACACGCAGCTTTAAAGCGGCTTTAAACTGAACTTTGTACCTCACCTACGGCTTTACGTCGAACTTTGTACCTTACCGACAGCTTTACACCAAACTTTACACCGATCCTACAACTTTACACGCAGCTTTAAAGCGGCTTTAAACTGATCTTTGTACCTCACCTACGGCTTTACGTCGAACTTTGTACCTGACCTACGGCTTTACGTCGAACTTTGTACCTGACCTACGGCTTTACGTCGAACTTTGTACCTGACCTACGGCTTTACGTCGAACTTTGTACCTGACCTACGGCTTTACGTCGAACTTTGTACCTGACCTACGGCTTTACGTCGAACTTTGTACCTCACCTACGGCTTTACGTCGAACTTTGTACCTCACCTACGGCTTTACGTCGAACTTTGTACCTCACCTACGGCTTTACGTCGAACTTTGTACCTCACCTACGGCTTTACGTCGAACTTTGTACCTCACCTACGGCTTTACGTCGAACTTTGTACCTCACCTACGGCTTTACGTCGAACTTTGTACCTGACCTACGGCTTTACGTCGAACTTTGTACCTGACCTACGGCTTTACGTCGAACTTTGTACCTGACCTACGGCTTTACGTCGAACTTTGTACCTGACCTACGGCTTTACGTCGAACTTTGTACCTGACCTACGGCTTTACGTCGAACTTTGTACCTGACCTACGGCTTTACGTCGAACTTTGTACCTGACCTACGGCTTTACGTCGAACTTTGTACCTCACCTACGGCTTTACGTCGAACTTTGTACCTCACCTACGGCTTTACGTCGAACTTTGTACCTCACCTACGGCTTTACGTCGAACTTTGTACCTCACCTACGGCTTTACGTCGAACTTTGTACCTCACCTACGGCTTTACGTCGAACTTTGTACCTCACCTACGGCTTTACGTCGAACTTTGTACCTCACCTACGGCTTTACGTCGAACTTTGTACCTCACCTACGGCTTTACGTCGAACTTTGTACCTCACCTACGGCTTTACGTCGAACTTTGTACCTCACCTACGGCTTTACGTCGAACTTTGTACCTCACCTACGGCTTTACGTCGAACTTTGTACCTCACCTACGGCTTTACGTCGAACTTTGTGCCTGACCTACGGCTTTACGTCGAACTTTGTGCCTGACCTACGGCTTTACGTCGAACTTTGTACCTCACCTACGGCTTTACGTCGAACTTTGTACCTCACCTACGGCTTTACGTCGAACTTTGTACCTCACCTACGGCTTTACGTCGAACTTTACACCGATCCTACGGCTTTACGTCGAACTTTGTACCTCACCTACGGCTTTACGTCGAACTTTTCACGCAGCTTTATACCTCAACAACAGCATTACACCGAACTTTATACCTCACCTACAACTTTACACATAGCTTTACGCAGCTTTATACTTAATCCTTAATACTTATATACCTATACCTAACCTTAGCTTTTTACACTTAACGTTTACGGCCATCGCGCAAGTTTATACACGGCTGTACAGCTAACCTGTGTTTATACACAATTGTAAGTCTAACACACAAAACTTTGCGCCTAGTCTACAACTTTACAACTGACACATGGCTTAGTGCATCTTGTTTTAAAAAAGTTTTTTTTTTTAATTATTAATAATTTTTTTTTGTTGGTTCAGATGAATTCTTGGATGTGGAGTCGGACTTCCACGCTAAAGTTCCCGTCATCTTCTGCCGTGATGTGTCCAGGTCAGTGCTCACTCAGAGCTCTTCACATATTAATTCCATTGAGCTCTATTGAGGAGGTTTGTGTTGTGCCTCTGTCTCTGCAGGGGTTTACTCTGTAAAGTGAGCGCAGGAAATGATGTCGCATGTCTCACCACCAATCACCTGGCGGCGTTGGCCAAGCAAGAGCCTCGTCTGGTTCCACTGGTGCTGGCGTTCCGTTACTGGGCCAAGGTTCACACACTCACACACAGACTCACACACACACACACCAGTCACGCATGCTAGTATACCAATAAATGTCTATAAATATTAATACCGCTCTGTGTGTATGTACGTGCAGCTGTGTCACGTGGACTGCCAGGCCGAGGGCGGGATTCCTTCCTACTCCTTCTCTCTGATGGTCATCTTTTTCCTGCAGCAGAGGAAGCCACCCATTTTACCTGTGTATCTCGGCTACTGGGTGTGTAACTCGTACATGTACTCGTTAATGTTGATGTACAGGTTTAAATCCTATTGTGCGGATTTACAGCTCATGTACAGGATTTAAATTAAGGTTTGCGGCTACCCTTAAGAGGTTTCACGCGCGGCTTTGCGGCTCCTCTCTAAAGAAGACAGCTGATCTCTCGTGGATCAGCTGTAAAGCTGCACATAAACCTTTTTAGGTCAGCTGTAAAGCAGCGTGTAAACCTTTTGCACGGCTTTAGCTAATCTAAAAGGTTTAAGCAGTTTTTATGAAGCTTTTATGAAGATTTGTTTTACAGTTAACTCACAGGTTTACAAACGGCTTCACTGATTTTACAGTTTTGTCAGTAGTAATGTTACCACGTGAAATCTCTCTCTCTCTCTCTCTCTCTCTCTCTCTCTCTCTCGGCTGTGTGCAGATCGAAGGGTTCGATGTGAAGCGAGTGGATGAGTATCACCTGACCGGCGTTCAGTCGGGTCACTTCGTGGGGTGGGAGCACAGACCGGGCAGCGCTAACGAGGGACGCGGAGACAACAAGAACAGAAACGAACCCCAAAAGTCGGCTGAGAAAAAACACGAGAACCAGAAGGGCAAGGTGAGAGAACCTGAAGCTGGTTTCTGTCTTCAGCGGCTGGAGAATCCAGAGCTGTACTCTTACTTCGTCGGCTAAAACTCAAAAACCCGAGGATGGAGAGCCTGTTGCTGTGCGTGTTCTTGTATAAAAAGGTGTGTGTGTGTGTGTGTGTGTGTGTGTGTGTATGTGTGCGTGTCTTGGCATTCACAGACTCGTCTGGTGCTGGAGAACACGGAGGACATCTCTCTCGGCCAGTTGTGGTTGGAGCTGATGCGTTTCTACACGCTGGAGTTCGCTCTGGAGGATTACATCATCAGCATCCGGCTGAAGGAGCTGCTGCCCCGGGACGTGAAGAACTGGCCGCGCCGCCGCCTCGCCATCGAGGGTGAGCTGTTCACACACGTTGCCTGGCAAGCAGGCAGGTGGAGCCGACACTGACCCGATTTAACTGATTAACGGCATCCATATGCAAATCTTAGTAAATTCTATTCGAATGAGCCCAAGTAATTGATTTAATTGATTAGCTTGTTTCGCCTATTTTATGATGCGTGTTCCGACGTTAGTTTGATTGCCCGCTTGCAATTAATTCGGTCAATAAAAAGGAGAAAATAGCAGAGGAGCTAACTCGCTTTGCTAACCTGACAACGCAGCTACTACAGCTGCCCTTTTTTATGATATTTGTTATTATTCACACAGATTAGCAGTGTATTTAGGTTGTTTATACATTACATTTTAGGCCTTTAGTGCCGCCACGGCCCAACAAAGCACAGCTCGTTTCTTGCTAACTGTCGCGGCCTTGTTATCTCTTTCGTCAGACCCATTCGCCCTGAAGAGGAACGTCGCGCGGAGTCTGAACAGTCAGATGGTGTTCGAGTACATCCAGGAGCGCTTCCGCACCGCGTACCGATACTTCGCCTGTCCTCAGAGCCGGAACGGACACGCCCCCGAACGCGACGCGGCCCGGCCGGCTGGAACGCGCGGCACGGAAAGTAAAGGAGGCGAGGACGATGATGGCGAGAACAGCACCGACGAGGATGAAGAAGAGGAGGAGGAGGACGACGACGAGGACGAGGCCGGAGACGACGATCGGCGCGTGACCCGAGGTTTAGCCAGACTGCTCGTGGAGGTCGAAGACGTCGACGGGGCGCTTCAGTCCTCGTCCCCGACCCCGTCCCCTCACAACGGGCTGTTCCCCGACAGCGACGAAGAGGAGCGGGACGAGGGGCGGCGGAGAGGCGTGGAGCAGCACAGCATCGCCCCGGAGGATCTGCACTACACCTTCGACAGGATGATCTTCACCGGCGGAAAGGTACCGCAGATCCACGCGCCATGTCTTAAAGAAATTATGGGATGTGGTAACAAATATTTAGCGTCTGTTTCTACAGTTGCCTAGCAACAGCAGACGGCTTTCTTTTTATGCGTTATTCCTGTGAATGTGAAGTCTGGAGTTTAATAACATAGTAAAGAAAGAACAGAGTAAACTGTGTGTGTGTGTGTGTGTGTGTGTGTGTGTGTGTGTCCAGCCCCCGACGGTGGTGTGCAGTATCTGTAAGCGAGACGGCCACCTGAAAGACGACTGTCCTGAGGACTTTAAGAAGATGGAGCTGACGCCGCTGCCTCCCATGACGGAGCACTTCAGAGAGATCCTCGACAACCTGTGCAGGCGCTGCTACGGTGAGCGGCTAGGCGTCGCTACGTTAGCGCACGAACCAGCGCGCTAATCACGTTAGAGATCTGGAGCTGGACTTCACCCATAAACCTTACACCCTAAACCCTAAACCTTACACCCTAAACCCTAAATCTCTCTCTCTGTGTGTGTGTGTGTGTGTGTGTGTAGATGAACTGTCGCCGTCTGTGGGAGAGCAGCAGAGGAGGGAACTTATTCTAGCCAGCCTGGAGCGCTTCATTAGGAAGGAGTATAACGGTACACACACACACACACACACACACACACACACACACACACACACACACAGACTCTTCCATGTGGAATTGTCTTCATCATTCTTCTCATTAATGTCTGATCAGTTTAATTTTGCATGATGGGGATGAATGAGATGTGTGTTTACCGGCTTGAAGATGTAAACTGTGTGTGTGTGTGTGTGTGTGTGTGTGTGTTTACAGATAAAGCCCAGCTGTGTTTGTTCGGTTCCTCCAAGAATGGTTTCGGGTTCCGTGACAGTGACTTGGACATCTGTATGACACTAGAGGGGCACGACACAGCCGAGGTACAGCGTCACAGACACGCCCCCTTACACGCCCCCACAGACACGCCCCCTTACACGCCCCTCCCCCCCCACACACACACAGACACGCCCCTTAGATTAACTGTAATAATAAAATCTGTAATTCTAGTTTTACTTAAGCATGTTTTGTTTGAAGTTTTGTACTTCACTACATTTTAAATCATATTTGCTGATGTGTAAAACATCATTAATTAATTAATCCAAATCCAAAATAATAAAAATCACATGCAACGGGGACGGAAAAAATTGCCACCGGAGCCGACTGCACTGATTGATTGATTTGTCTCTCTCTCTGTCTCTCTCTCTCTCTCTGTGTGTCTCTGTCTCTTTGTCTTTGTCTCTCTCTGTCTCTCTCTCTGTGTCTCTGTCTTTATCTCCCTCTGTCTCTCTCTTTCTCTCTCTGTGTCTCTGTCTCTCTTTTTGTCTCTCTCTTTGTCTCTCTCTCTTTTTGTCTTTCTCTGTCTTTCTCTCTCGTTGTCTTTCTCTCTGTTTCTCTCTCTCTCATTGTGTCTCTGTCGCTCTCTCTTTGTCTCATTCTCTCTCTGTCTCTCTCTCTCTCTCGTTGTCTCTATCTCTCTCTTTTTGTCCCTCTCTCTTTGTCTCTGTCGCTCTCTTTGTCTCTCTCTCTCTTTGTCTCTGTCTCTCTCCTCAGAAACTGAACTGTAAGGAGATCATCGAGGGTTTGGCGAAGGTGCTGAAGAAACATACGGGTAAGAGAAGAACCTGGAGATGTTTTCACTCACAGGTTTCACACATCACATGACCTCACCATCACCAGGTGTTATGGCTTTTATACACTCTGACCTCTTCACCTTCATCTTCACCTTCCAGGAGTCTGAGTCAGAAATGAAAAAAAAAAAAAAAAAAAATCAATGCTAAAAATCCTTATTATTTATGCAATATTTTTGTAAAATGTTTGGTGTTTGTCATATTTAAAAATCAAAACAGGGACGTTACTTATTCATTTTATTTTCAGAATGTGTTTTTATAAACCCATTTTATTCCTTAGTTTTTCATTTTGTAGTAATAAAATGCTTACGTACAGAAGGTGTCGAGTACAAATGCCCAGTTGTGTGTGTCTGTGTGTGTGTCTGTGTGTGTGTCTGTGTGTGTGTCTGTGTGTGTGTCTGTGTGTGTGTGTGTCTGTGTGTGTGTGTGTCTGTGTGTGTGTCTGTGTGTGTGTGTGTGTGTGTGTGTGTGTTAACTCAGGTCTGAGGAATATCCTGCCTATAACGACCGCCAAAGTGCCTATAGTCAAGTTTGAACACAAGCAGAGCAGCCTGGAGGGAGACATCAGTCTTTACAACACATTGGTGAGCTCACACACGCGCACGCACACACACACACACACTCTCTCTCTCTCTCTCTCTCTCTCTCTCTCTCTCTCTCTCTCTCTCTCTCTCACATGGCCTTGGGTGCTGTGCCCGACCCTGTAACCCCTGAAGGACTGTGAGGACAGAATCGTAGGGCGGAGCATTCGAGACAGTGTAGTGTCAGAGCCGTGTCCATGATCAGTCCACAGTGGGCGTGTCCCAAACCACACACCCTGCTCAGTACACACACGTTTTAAACACTGTTTGGTGTGTGTGTGTCTGTGTGATCATTTTTCCTCCCTCCTGTCCCCAGGCTCAGCACAACACGCGCATGCTGGCCACGTACGCAGCCCTCGACCCACGTGTGCAGTATTTGGGCTACACCATGAAAGTGTTTGCAAAGGTAACAGGAGAAAACTGTGTGTGTGTGTGTGGGGGGGTTTATCAAAGTAAATAGCTTTAATGTGTGTGTGTGTGTGTGTGTGTGTTTCAGAGGTGCGACATCGGGGACGCGTCGAGGGGAAGTCTCTCGTCTTACGCCTACATCCTCATGGTGCTGTACTTCCTGCAGCAGAGACAGCCTCCCGTCATCCCCGTCCTGCAGGAGGTGCGCACACATACACACACACACACACACACATTAAAAGGAGTGAAAGAGGTTGTAAATGTGACGTGTGTGTGTGTGCTGCAGATCTACGACGGGAGCGCTGTCTCTGCTGCAGGAAGTACAGCACCATGAGGATGTAGGCGTAAGACGAGAGACTTCCCCTCGACGCGTCCCCGATGTCGCACCTCTGAAACACACACACACACACACACACACATTAAAGCTATTTACTTTGATAAACCCCCCCACACACACACACACAGTTTTCTCCTGTTACCTTTGCAAACACTTTCATGGTGTAGCCCAAATACTGCACACGTGGGTCGAGGGCTGCGTACGTGGCCAGCATGCGCGTGTTGTGCTGAGCCTGGGGACAGGAGGGAGGAAAAATGATCACACAGACACACACACACCAAACAGTGTTTAAAACGTGTGTGTACTGAGCAGGGTGTGTGGTTTGGGACACGCCCACTGTGGACTGATCATGGACACGGCTCTGACACTACACTGTCTCGAATGCTCCGCCCTACGATTCTGTCCTCACAGTCCTTCAGGGGTTACAGGGTCGGGCACAGCACCCAAGGCCATGTGAGAGAGAGAGAGAGAGAGAGAGAGAGAGAGAGAGAGAGAGAGAGAGAGAGTGTGTGTGTGTGTGTGTGCGTGCGCGTGTGTGAGCTCACCAATGTGTTGTAAAGACTGATGTCTCCCTCCAGGCTGCTCTGCTTGTGTTCAAACTTGACTATAGGCACTTTGGCGGTCGTTATAGGCAGGATATTCCTCAGACCTGAGTTAACACACACACACACACACACACACACACAGACACACACACAGACACACACACACACAGACACACACACACACAGACACACACACAGACACACACACAGACACACACACAGACACACACACAGACACACACAACTGGGCATTTGTACTCGACACCTTCTGTACGTAAGCATTTTATTACTACAAAATGAAAAACTAAGGAATAAAATGGGTTTATAAAAACACATTCTGAAAATAAAATGAATAAGTAACGTCCCTGTTTTGATTTTTAAATATGACAAACACCAAACATTTTACAAAAATATTGCATAAATAATAAGGATTTTTAGCATTGATTTTTTTTTTTTTTTTTTCATTTCTGACTCAGACTCCTGGAAGGTGAAGATGAAGGTGAAGAGGTCAGAGTGTATAAAAGCCATAACACCTGGTGATGGTGAGGTCATGTGATGTGTGAAACCTGTGAGTGAAAACATCTCCAGGTTCTTCTCTTACCCGTATGTTTCTTCAGCACCTTCGCCAAACCCTCGATGATCTCCTTACAGTTCAGTTTCTGAGGAGAGAGACAGAGACAAAGAGAGAGAGAGACAAAGAGAGCGACAGAGACAAAGAGAGAGGGACAAAAAGAGAGAGATAGAGACAACGAGAGAGAGAGAGAGACAGAGAGAGAATGAGACAAAGAGAGAGCGACAGAGACACAATGAGAGAGAGAGAAACAGAGAGAAAGACAACGAGAGAGAAAGACAGAGAAAGACAAAAAGAGAGAGAGACAAAGAGAGAGACAAAAAGAGAGACAGAGACACAGAGAGAGAAAGAGAGAGACAGAGGGAGATAAAGACAGAGACACAGAGAGAGAGACAGAGAGAGACAAAGACAAAGAGACAGAGACACACAGAGAGAGAGAGAGAGACAGAGAGAGAGACAAATCAATCAATCAGTGCAGTCGGCTCCGGTGGCAATTTTTTCCGTCCCCGTTGCATGTGATTTTTATTATTTTGGATTTGGATTAATTAATTAATGATGTTTTACACATCAGCAAATATGATTTAAAATGTAGTGAAGTACAAAACTTCAAACAAAACATGCTTAAGTAAAACTAGAATTACAGATTTTATTATTACAGTTAATCTAAGGGGCGTGTCTGTGTGTGTGTGGGGGGGGAGGGGCGTGTAAGGGGGCGTGTCTGTGGGGGCGTGTAAGGGGGCGTGTCTGTGACGCTGTACCTCGGCTGTGTCGTGCCCCTCTAGTGTCATACAGATGTCCAAGTCACTGTCACGGAACCCGAAACCATTCTTGGAGGAACCGAACAAACACAGCTGGGCTTTATCTGTAAACACACACACACACACACACACACACACACAGTTTACATCTTCAAGCCGGTAAACACACATCTCATTCATCCCCATCATGCAAAATTAAACTGATCAGACATTAATGAGAAGAATGATGAAGACAATTCCACATGGAAGAGTCTGTGTGTGTGTGTGTGTGTGTGTGTGTGTGTGTGTGTGTGTGTGTGTGTACCGTTATACTCCTTCCTAATGAAGCGCTCCAGGCTGGCTAGAATAAGTTCCCTCCTCTGCTGCTCTCCCACAGACGGCGACAGTTCATCTACACACACACACACACACACACACAGAGAGAGAGATTTAGGGTTTAGGGTGTAAGGTTTAGGGTTTAGGGTGTAAGGTTTATGGGTGAAGTCCAGCTCCAGATCTCTAACGTGATTAGCGCGCTGGTTCGTGCGCTAACGTAGCGACGCCTAGCCGCTCACCGTAGCAGCGCCTGCACAGGTTGTCGAGGATCTCTCTGAAGTGCTCCGTCATGGGAGGCAGCGGCGTCAGCTCCATCTTCTTAAAGTCCTCAGGACAGTCGTCTTTCAGGTGGCCGTCTCGCTTACAGATACTGCACACCACCGTCGGGGGCTGGACACACACACACACACACACACACACACACACACACAGTTTACTCTGTTCTTTCTTTACTATGTTATTAAACTCCAGACTTCACATTCACAGGAATAACGCATAAAAAGAAAGCCGTCTGCTGTTGCTAGGCAACTGTAGAAACAGACGCTAAATATTTGTTACCACATCCCATAATTTCTTTAAGACATGGCGCGTGGATCTGCGGTACCTTTCCGCCGGTGAAGATCATCCTGTCGAAGGTGTAGTGCAGATCCTCCGGGGCGATGCTGTGCTGCTCCACGCCTCTCCGCCGCCCCTCGTCCCGCTCCTCTTCGTCGCTGTCGGGGAACAGCCCGTTGTGAGGGGACGGGGTCGGGGACGAGGACTGAAGCGCCCCGTCGACGTCTTCGACCTCCACGAGCAGTCTGGCTAAACCTCGGGTCACGCGCCGATCGTCGTCTCCGGCCTCGTCCTCGTCGTCGTCCTCCTCCTCCTCTTCTTCATCCTCGTCGGTGCTGTTCTCGCCATCATCGTCCTCGCCTCCTTTACTTTCCGTGCCGCGCGTTCCAGCCGGCCGGGCCGCGTCGCGTTCGGGGGCGTGTCCGTTCCGGCTCTGAGGACAGGCGAAGTATCGGTACGCGGTGCGGAAGCGCTCCTGGATGTACTCGAACACCATCTGACTGTTCAGACTCCGCGCGACGTTCCTCTTCAGGGCGAATGGGTCTGACGAAAGAGATAACAAGGCCGCGACAGTTAGCAAGAAACGAGCTGTGCTTTGTTGGGCCGTGGCGGCACTAAAGGCCTAAAATGTAATGTATAAACAACCTAAATACACTGCTAATCTGTGTGAATAATAACAAATATCATAAAAAAGGGCAGCTGTAGTAGCTGCGTTGTCAGGTTAGCAAAGCGAGTTAGCTCCTCTGCTATTTTCTCCTTTTTATTGACCGAATTAATTGCAAGCGGGCAATCAAACTAACGTCGGAACACGCATCATAAAATAGGCGAAACAAGCTAATCAATTAAATCAATTACTTGGGCTCATTCGAATAGAATTTACTAAGATTTGCATATGGATGCCGTTAATCAGTTAAATCGGGTCAGTGTCGGCTCCACCTGCCTGCTTGCCAGGCAACGTGTGTGAACAGCTCACCCTCGATGGCGAGGCGGCGGCGCGGCCAGTTCTTCACGTCCCGGGGCAGCAGCTCCTTCAGCCGGATGCTGATGATGTAATCCTCCAGAGCGAACTCCAGCGTGTAGAAACGCATCAGCTCCAACCACAACTGGCCGAGAGAGATGTCCTCCGTGTTCTCCAGCACCAGACGAGTCTGTGAATGCCAAGACACGCACACATACACACACACACACACACACACACACACACACACACACACACACACACACCTTTTTATACAAGAACACGCACAGCAACAGGCTCTCCATCCTCGGGTTTTTGAGTTTTAGCCGACGAAGTAAGAGTACAGCTCTGGATTCTCCAGCCGCTGAAGACAGAAACCAGCTTCAGGTTCTCTCACCTTGCCCTTCTGGTTCTCGTGTTTTTTCTCAGCCGACTTTTGGGGTTCGTTTCTGTTCTTGTTGTCTCCGCGTCCCTCGTTAGCGCTGCCCGGTCTGTGCTCCCACCCCACGAAGTGACCCGACTGAACGCCGGTCAGGTGATACTCATCCACTCGCTTCACATCGAACCCTTCGATCTGCACACAGCCGAGAGAGAGAGAGAGAGAGAGAGAGAGAGATTTCACGTGGTAACATTACTACTGACAAAACTGTAAAATCAGTGAAGCCGTTTGTAAACCTGTGAGTTAACTGTAAAACAAATCTTCATAAAAGCTTCATAAAAACTGCTTAAACCTTTTAGATTAGCTAAAGCCGTGCAAAAGGTTTACACGCTGCTTTACAGCTGACCTAAAAAGGTTTATGTGCAGCTTTACAGCTGATCCACGAGAGATCAGCTGTCTTCTTTAGAGAGGAGCCGCAAAGCCGCGCGTGAAACCTCTTAAGGGTAGCCGCAAACCTTAATTTAAATCCTGTACATGAGCTGTAAATCCGCACAATAGGATTTAAACCTGTACATCAACATTAACGAGTACATGTACGAGTTACACACCCAGTAGCCGAGATACACAGGTAAAATGGGTGGCTTCCTCTGCTGCAGGAAAAAGATGACCATCAGAGAGAAGGAGTAGGAAGGAATCCCGCCCTCGGCCTGGCAGTCCACGTGACACAGCTGCACGTACATACACACAGAGCGGTATTAATATTTATAGACATTTATTGGTATACTAGCATGCGTGACTGGTGTGTGTGTGTGTGAGTCTGTGTGTGAGTGTGTGAACCTTGGCCCAGTAACGGAACGCCAGCACCAGTGGAACCAGACGAGGCTCTTGCTTGGCCAACGCCGCCAGGTGATTGGTGGTGAGACATGCGACATCATTTCCTGCGCTCACTTTACAGAGTAAACCCCTGCAGAGACAGAGGCACAACACAAACCTCCTCAATAGAGCTCAATGGAATTAATATGTGAAGAGCTCTGAGTGAGCACTGACCTGGACACATCACGGCAGAAGATGACGGGAACTTTAGCGTGGAAGTCCGACTCCACATCCAAGAATTCATCTGAACCAACAAAAAAAAATTATTAATAATTAAAAAAAAAAACTTTTTTAAAACAAGATGCACTAAGCCATGTGTCAGTTGTAAAGTTGTAGACTAGGCGCAAAGTTTTGTGTGTTAGACTTACAATTGTGTATAAACACAGGTTAGCTGTACAGCCGTGTATAAACTTGCGCGATGGCCGTAAACGTTAAGTGTAAAAAGCTAAGGTTAGGTATAGGTATATAAGTATTAAGGATTAAGTATAAAGCTGCGTAAAGCTATGTGTAAAGTTGTAGGTGAGGTATAAAGTTCGGTGTAATGCTGTTGTTGAGGTATAAAGCTGCGTGAAAAGTTCGACGTAAAGCCGTAGGTGAGGTACAAAGTTCGACGTAAAGCCGTAGGATCGGTGTAAAGTTCGACGTAAAGCCGTAGGTGAGGTACAAAGTTCGACGTAAAGCCGTAGGTGAGGTACAAAGTTCGACGTAAAGCCGTAGGTCAGGCACAAAGTTCGACGTAAAGCCGTAGGTCAGGCACAAAGTTCGACGTAAAGCCGTAGGTGAGGTACAAAGTTCGACGTAAAGCCGTAGGTGAGGTACAAAGTTCGACGTAAAGCCGTAGGTGAGGTACAAAGTTCGACGTAAAGCCGTAGGTGAGGTACAAAGTTCGACGTAAAGCCGTAGGTCAGGTACAAAGTTCGACGTAAAGCCGTAGGATCGGTACAAAGTTCGACGTAAAGCCGTAGGATCGGTACAAAGTTCGACGTAAAGCCGTAGGATCGGTGTAAAGTTCGACGTAAAGCCGTAGGTGAGGTACAAAGTTCGACGTAAAGCCGTAGGTGAGGTACAAAGTTCGACGTAAAGCCGTAGGTGAGGTACAAAGTTCGACGTAAAGCCGTAGGTGAGGTACAAAGTTCGACGTAAAGCCGTAGGTGAGGTACAAAGTTCGACGTAAAGCCGTAGGTGAGGCACAAAGTTCGACGTAAAGCCGTAGGTGAGGTACAAAGTTCGACGTAAAGCCGTAGGTGAGGTACAAAGTTCGACGTAAAGCCGTAGGTGAGGTACAAAGTTCGACGTAAAGCCGTAGGTAAGGTACAAAGTTCGACGTAAAGCCGTAGGTAAGGTACAAAGTTCGACGTAAAGCCGTAGGTCAGGTACAAAGTTCGACGTAAAGCCGTAGGTGAGGTACAAAGTTCGACGTAAAGCCGTAGGTGAGGTACAAAGTTCGACGTAAAGCCGTAGGATCGGTGTAAAGTTCGACGTAAAGCCGTAGGTGAGGTACAAAGTTCGACGTAAAGCCGTAGGTGAGGTACAAAGTTCGACGTAAAGCCGTAGGTGAGGTACAAAGTTCGACGTAAAGCCGTAGGTCAGGTACAAAGTTCGACGTAAAGCCGTAGGTCAGGTACAAAGTTCGACGTAAAGCCGTAGGTCAGGTACAAAGTTCGACGTAAAGCCGTAGGTCAGGTACAAAGTTCGACGTAAAGCCGTAGGTCAGGTACAAAGTTCGACGTAAAGCCGTAGGTCAGGTACAAAGTTCGACGTAAAGCCGTAGGTCAGGTACAAAGTTCGACGTAAAGCCGTAGGTCAGGTACAAAGTTCGACGTAAAGCCGTAGGTCAGGTACAAAGTTCGACGTAAAGCCGTAGGTGAGGTACAAAGTTCGACGTAAAGCCGTAGGTCAGGTACAAAGTTCGACGTAAAGCCGTAGGTCAGGTACAAAGTTCGACGTAAAGCCGTAGGTCAGGTACAAAGTTCGACGTAAAGCCGTAGGTGAGGTACAAAGATCAGTTTAAAGCCGCTTTAAAGCTGCGTGTAAAGTTGTAGGATCGGTGTAAAGTTTGGTGTAAAGCTGTCGGTAAGGTACAAAGTTCGACGTAAAGCCGTAGGTGAGGTACAAAGTTCAGTTTAAAGCCGCTTTAAAGCTGCGTGTAAAGTTGTAGGATCGGTGTAAAGTTTGGTGTAAAGCTGTCGGTAAGGTACAAAGTTCGACGTAAAGCCGTAGGTGAGGTATAAAGCTGCATGTAAAGTTGTAGGATCGGTGTAAAGTTTGGTGTAAAGCTGTCGGTAAGGTACAAAGTTTGACGTAAAGCCGTAAGTGAGGTATAAAGTTCAGTTTAAAGCCGTAAGTGAGGTATAAAGCTGTGTGTAAAGCTGTACTGTAGGTGTGTGTAAAGCTGTAGGTGAGGTATAAAGCTTTGTGTCAAGTTGTGTGTAAAGCTGTACATAAGGTAAAACGTTGTATGCAAAGGTGTGTGTAAAGCTGCAGGTGAGGTATAAAGCTGTGTGTAAAGTTGTAGGTGAGGTATAAAGCTGTGTGTAAAGCTGTGTGTAAAGCTGCGTGTAAAGCTGCGTGTAAAGCTGCGTGTAAAGCTGCGTGTAAAGCTGCGTGTAAAGCTGCGTGTAAAGCTGCGTGTAAAGCTGCGTGTAAAGCTGCGTGTAAAGCTGCGTGTAAAGCTGCTCCTTAACAATTAAACTATGTGTAAAGCTGCGTTAGCTCAGAATGTTCCGGAGTCTGCTGTTAGCAGTCAGCGTGTGCGAGATGCTAACCGCTCTTCTTCAGGATGTCCAGCACTTGGATGAGAACATCAGGCTGCGTCATCTGAAACACAGAAAGCGTAAACAGAAATAAAAACCAGCCGCAAAACCCCAGGCACGCGGAAACGAGACGCTGTGTGCACTTACGCCGGAGGGGTAGAGCACGTCGATGTTGACGTCACTGGACTTGAAGGCGAATCGCGTGAGACAGGAACCGTAGAGACGCAGAGAACACGCTGAGACACACACACACACACACACACACACAACACAATGACTAAACAACAGTCCAGGTGTGTGTGCGTGTGTGTGTATATATACACACCTGGTAGGTGTCTCTGTATGATGAGCTCCATGCTTCGCACTACAGCGTGTCTCTGCTGGAACTCCTCCTCCGAGATGCCGTGCTCCTGCACCGCCTCCATCACGGCCGTGTTCAGGGCTCGCAGGTGGGCCGGAGACGGAGGGGGTAACGAACGCAGCTCATTCTCCTCCTGCTTCTCCTACACACACACACACACACACACACACATCAGATTTAACATGGGAGTGGTGTTATTTAAATAAGAAAAAAAAAAACATTAAGTTCTAGTATAATGCTAAATATAGTGTAATCAAGCAATGCCTGTTTTCTAACTCCGCCCCCTTTTTGATTGGCAGGCTACAAACTATTAGGCTCAACAGGAAAAAAACATGAAAACATGTAGATATTTAAAAGGTTGTGCGATTATTTATCTACTGATTTAGAAAATAAATAAACATCAGGTTTGATTTACAGTCCGCTCACAAAAGATTCAGATTCATTTGAAAAACAAAATATTAATTTGATGAAAAATAAGGTTCAGATACAGATGATGAAAATAATTCAGATTTGTTTGTTTAAAAAAAATATATATATATATACTTTGATGGAAAAAGTTAATTTGAACAACAAAAGATTCAGATTCGCCTGAGGCCTCGGATTAATTTACCGATTAAGAAAAATTACACAAAAATTTTCTTGCTCTTTTAAAAAATTTTTTTTTACAAATAACTCGTGTGTGTGTGTGTGTGTGTGTGTGTGTGTGTGTGTGTGTGTGTGTGTTTTTTACCATGATGTTCTTCTTGTGCCGTTTCTCTTTGATGTGTTTGTGAGCACCCTGGATGTTGTCCACATGAACTGAGCAGAGTTTGCATAGATACTGGTAATTTGGGTAATCTGGGGACTGCTGTAGAAATCACACACACACACACACACACACACACACACACACACACACACTCTTACTTAACAAACAGTCCAGACATGCAAATGTGAGGCCATTAATCGCTAAGCAGCTCATTAATTCCCAGCTCTCTCAGCACTACCTCGTCTCGTCTGCACACAGAATACCCATAATGCACTGCCTGGAAACAGTGAGAGCTTCAGATAGTGAACGGTGTGTGAGATCAGGGGCACTAATGCTGTAAAAAAATAATAAATGTATAAAAAGTGTTTTTCCTCCCACGTGTCCTCATCCTGCTGATGAACCCCCCCCCCCTCCCGTATGTGTGTGTGTGTGTGTGTGTGTGTGTGCTAAAAGAGCGTGGAGCTCTAACCTTGGTCAGTCTGTGGATGTAGTCTCTCTGCAGTCGCTCCTCGGCCTGTCTTAGTCCCAGCTGCTGATCCGAGGTCAGGTTTGTCTCGTCTGCAATGTCTGGAGCGCCCTCTGCTGGCCGTCTCGCCGGCGCGTCTCCTGACACACAGACACGTTCGCATCGTTTCGGATGTAACCAAGTCGTCGAGGAGAAATAAAAGATCACTTACGAGTGTGACGAGTTCGCCCTAGTGCCAGCGGTTCTGGGACGTACCGAGATTTGAAGAAACACAGCGATCTTTACCTTTTCAATTCAATTTGACTCTCAACCTGAGGTTCAGTGTCTCTAGCGGCTGTTTCTCTTACAGGTTTCGAGGTTATAAATATTATTAAACTAAGAAAAATCATAATCTTTATTTCCTGCTAAACCGTCTTGTCCGCTCCACACTCCAGTCCAGTAGGTGGCAGTAGTGCAGGTAATGATCATAAATCCACATGGAGAAGTCGTGATCACGGGAGTATTTTGCGAACACTTTGTGTTAGATACAAGCGGTTTGTAAATCCTGGGACATTTTTTTTTTAAATATGCCAATTTACAGCATTTAACGGTTTAGCTAAATAATTTAAAAAGTCTGAATCAAAAAGCGACTCGTCGAATCAGTGAATCGAATCGACCAACAGATTCATTACCATCAGTCGGTCACAACTCATAATTAAATGAATAATTAAGTCACGAGAGATTTCTTTGCTCGTCACAAGTGAGTGTACACTTCTATTCACAGCGTCATTAGACGTACGTAGCTTTGAATAAGGTATCCGCGCTCTCCATCTCTCTCACCTGCGTGTTTGTCCTTGAGCGCTGGTCTCTGGGTTTTGTTACTCGGCGCGGCATTGTCCTCCCTGGTGCCGAGTGGAGCGGGGTTTCCGCTCCTGCCCCCCTGCTGGGTCTGGGCCCTCGTCTTGCCCCTGTCCCCTGAGCCCGTTCTCCCCGTCAGCCTGCGCGCTTTGCCTCTCCCCGCCTCCAGAGGGCTTCCCGCTGGCCCTTTGCCCCCCACGTGCCCACCCTGCCCCTCCTCCTTCGCCCTGGACGCTGCGGTGTTCTTGCTGCGATTCGGCGTCTTGCCGTTCTCGCGTTCTTTCTGTGATCTGGACGAGGACTTGGACCCGCCCGAGCGAGACGGCTTGCCTGATTTCAGTGGGCTTCTTGTTTCATCCATAATGCTCAAGCTGTGTGTGTGCGCGTGTGTGTGAAACTAAAAAAAATTAAAAAGTCAAGAAAAAAAAAAAAAAGAAAAAAAAGCCTGGAGGCTCTGCAGGACGATCGAGTCCAAACCTGGAAAGAGAGAGAGAGAGAGAGAGAGAGACAGACCGTGAGAGGGAGATTTTATTTGTGTTTAATTTCCTTCAGGATTAAGAAAGCAGAACTTTATTTTATAAAATCATACATATTTACTGACGTTACATAAATATATTGTGCTGCTGTCAATCAGGTCAGCTACTCAGAACTGAAAAGCAAGTCACATGATCTAGACATGGACCCTATGTCACTCAGCACACCAGGGTGCACTTTCAAACTGTTCTGTTGGTGCTGTGTGTGTGTAGTGAAGGGAAAAATTTTTTAGTTTCTAAAATTCTTTTGTGTGCTGATTCACGCATCACCAAACTGACGCCAAAAACAATAAACAACCAGTTTCACACAAAAGTGTATTTATGGTAAACCGTCACATTTCTTTAATAATAATCCTACAGGTGGCGCTTTCTGAACTATTCACACATTTTCATCCCGTGTGGTCGGAGTGAATTATTTGCTTTGAAGTTTGTTTACAAACAATAATCATGGTGGATAACCTGGCAGAGATACGAGCTGCTCAGCAACATTGTGTTCAATTTTATTTGAAGTTAAGTGTTAAACTTTTGTCCAGCGTTACCTCAGCATACGGAACGCTTCGCCTCACAAATTTTTCGCCTTAAGAACTGAATTTTGGCAATTAGTGAATACATGAAGCTGTTGTTTAAATGCTCCACTTGGATTTTAAGTGAGAAAATGAAAGTTATAAAGAACGGGCAACAATTAATTACTCATTAAAAAAAGTTTTTTTAGTAAATGATTAAAATGACAACAAAATCCAGTGGGGTGAGGTAATATCGAGTTGGGATTTTTATTACTATTATTATTTTTTATTATTATTATTTCAATCGCAGGTTAAATCAAACCGGCACCGAGGTATCGTGAGGTGATTATATACAGTAATATACGGTAATGAACGGCTCCAGTCGAGCGCGTGCCCGTCGTTGTTTAAGTTTGCGCGTTAATGCGGAAGTCATCGGCATAACACGTGCATACGTCACCGTGGTCAGCCAATAAGAACACGGCGCTCGTTTGCGTCTCATTTACATACGGAAATACTGGCAGCATGCATACATAGACACACACACACACACACTCTCGATTTCTTCACCAAACAATTCCTGAAAATGCATAAGAGTGTAATATAACAATAGAAATAAGATTATTAATAAGTTTGTCACGATTATATATTACATAAAAAAGGTCATTTCACCCAGGCCTGAATCACAACAACCACATCTAAACAACCCACACACACTCCCGCACTAAATACACCCGAGCTGCTTAATACGTGTCACGTGATTAACACTTAATACCTCTCTCACACACTCGTGTTTATAATAAAATCATCAATTGATTGATCACGTCAATGCGGAACCCTAAGCTCGCTAGCTAAAAGCACAAGGTGAAGTTTAAGACCGCTGCGGTTTAGCGATATTACACATTTATCTCTCTCTCACACACACACACACACACACACACACGGTGTGGCTCTGAAACCTGATCTAAACCCGAACATTAACCAGTACACACTCTAAGGCCTGACCTCGGTGTGTTTATTTCTGTAACACAAACCCGGAGCTAAGCGCCTCTCTGCTAACCTGCTAGCTCATGAATACTGTACGCTTCCTTTAAACTTTCACACTCACCCAAATTCAGCAATCCGAAATAAATTAGCAACACACACTCCATGCAAACATGATGAGGTTATTTTACGCTTTTTTTTCTTTTCTTTCTTTTTTTTTTTTTTTAGTAAAAACGTCCCTTCTCGCGCTGTTTAAACGCGACCCATTTCTCCGCTTGTGTTTTTGTTTTGCTCATTCAAGGCCCAGGACGCCATATTAACTTCTCCCCGAGGTGCATTGTGGGTAACGCTGTCAAGGCTGACGCGCGAGCGAGCCGGTCGTCTCCCAAATCACACACGTCTCGCGCACTGCGAAGTGAAATATCTCGCTTTGAAGCCGAGTCCCAAATCTAACGCGAGTTTATACAGCTATCATTTTAAACGGGTGCGTCAAATTTTCAAAAGTCTGCTGCTTCAGATCTCAGTGTTGTTAGATCTTGTCTTAGATCGGATGTTACTCTGGTATACTGAAGTATAATGAAACATGTCGTGAGTGTCAGAGGCTTTTATTGACAAGGACGTTCAGTTTATTAAGTTTAAAGAGTCAGTATTTGCAGTGTTGATCCTTCTTTTTCAAGACCTCTGCAGTTCGCCCTGGCATGCTGTCAAAGACTTCTGGGCCACACCCTGACTGATGGCGCAGTACATTCTTACATAATCGATGCTTGGAGTTTTTGTGAGTGTTTGTCCACCCAACTCCTGAGAAT